>VZRH01005442.1:465994-546062 GCA_013397555.1 Urocynchramus pylzowi | reverse complement strand
GAATCTCCCTGTTAAGTTGTGCAAGGAGTCCACAGGTCCTCCTTGGCCCTTTTTCTCCCTAGGGTCTCTCTGGCTCTCCCTCTCTCCCCCTCCCTCCCCTCCCTTCCCTTTCCCCTCCTTTCCCTCTGGAACCATGCTGCTCCCAGGGGTGAGACCCCCAATAAACCCTCTCCTAATCACTCCCCTCAGAAGCCGTGTGGAGTCTCCTTGCCTGCCTGCCGCTACCTGCGAACACACAGCTTAGGGGGCCCCCCGGGGACTCCCCGGGGACCCCCAAACGAACCGCAACACCTAACTTAAATTGTAAATGTTTCAGGACACAATTTTGTATGTTCATGGTGTGTAGCTTCTGTCCTAAACTCCTTCTAGATAGATATGTGGGAGTGATTGTCCTATATTTGTAGTATTTGATCATAACAAAGCTTTATTTCAATTTCTTTCAACTCCCTGACTGGCACAGTATGGGATAAGAGACCCTTCTTGTAATATGCCCAAGATAATTTTGTTGAACAGTGTGTTTTGTCTGTTGAGTAGAAGCACTGGGCAAAATTATTCTTTGGCAGAAATAAGATGCTTTTAACAGGATTTTCAGAAATTACCCTCACGATTGGAACCTATTGCATCTGGAAGTGAAAAGTTCATCTCCTTGAAAAAGGAGCAAGATATGTACCTCTCAGTAGTAGCACAGCTGTTCTCCCTTAAGTCCTTTTGAGTCCATTTCAGGGCTTTGTGGTTCATGTGAGCCCTTTGTAGATGTCTCTGTTCTGAATGTCCAGTTTTGTTGTAGTTTTGATCATTTCACAGCCTGTTCTATGGTTTTATTGGTCTGCTCGGGAGGTGGGTTATAGATCTCAAATTTTAATAGAGACCATATTATGATCACTGTAGCTAAGTAGATACTTTGTGGGGGGGCAGAATTTTGCAGGAAGATGGCTTAGCTTTGCATAGTCATGGCTCCACTGTAAAATACAGGTGAGAGGAATGAATCTTGTCTTCTCATACTCCTCATATCTGGAGTTAAAATGACATTTTCAACATTGCTATCAAAGGAAGAAGAGGGTTGGACTTGTGCTTTCTGTTTTGTTATCAGATGAAGACTGAATTTGCTATGGCTTTACTGACTTGGTTTTGCTCTGCAGGTAGAGAATGAGTATGGAAGCTACTTTGCTTGCGACTACAACTACCTGCGCTTCCTTCTGAAACTCTTTCGCCTGCATCTTGGGGATGAGGTGGTGCTCTTCACAACTGATGGTGCAAGCCAGTTTCATTTGAAATGTGGGGCTCTCCAGGGTCTTTATGCAACGGTGGACTTTGCTCCAGGTTGGAGAGTGCTGTTTGATTCCAGAAATTCTGAGCTCCGTGTGTTTGTGGCAGGACAAACTGACTTGACCGCTTGCCAGACTTGCCTGCTTTGTTTAAATGGGGTAACAGGCATTTATGTGTATTTGATGTACTCTTAAACATATGAGAATCACCCATGAGCTCCCAGTTAGAAAGCGCTTCCTTGCATCTTGAAGTCATGAATAGCCAATTTATGTTGTTCATAGCACATATCTCCTTAAAATTGGCAATAATAGTTGGCATTGATTCCTTGGGTTTTTTTTATATTCCTTTTTGGTGTTGGGGTTTTTAATGTCCTCTGTCTGTTGTGGAATCCAGCCATCCAAATACATTTACTTTTATGTCAGAAATTATTAGAAAAAAAAATACTGTTGAAGATCATCATGAAAAATGTGCACACTGATACTATTTGCTGTGATATAGGTCTGAAGAATGGCTAAGCATTAGTAGTGTGATCAGAGAGTACCCTTTTGATAGGAGAGTTAAGGATTTAAATGTTTGTATACTGCATGGACTTGCCAAAATAGGCTTAAGGCACAAGAAACAAACTCCAAGACAGATATTTTCATTTGTTTTAATGTGCAGCCTCTTTTGTACATTATTCTCTCTACAGCCAAACATGTGTGCTTAGCAGGGATCTGTTTTCTTGCAAGTTGAATGAAATTGTGGGTATCTTCATGTGTATCCTTTATGCAATAGTGAGCCACTCACCAGAGTAGCTGTTTCCAGCCCCTGTGGCTTGAGCCACTAGGAGTGATCAAAAGTGAAACACCTCTTCTTCAGAGGTTGCCTGGTTTCTACTCTTCCCCGTAGCCTTGGTAACGTCACCCCAGACTTAGACTTTCCAATGATCAATAGCAATTCTGACACATCTCGGACTTCTTTGTGCCAGGATGTCATTTCTGAGAAAAACATCTTTTCAAAAGATGTGTCTCAAAAGCAAAGACACATACACAGGCAAGCATATGTGGATGTTTATATTTAAAATTAAGTTTTGCAAGTTAGACATCAGAATCAAAAGTATTGATTCCTGTGTTTGCTGGAGCAACTTTCTTGTCATAATTTTTGCTAGGCTGGAAGGAAGATAAGACACCAATTTCAATAAAATGATGGACCCAGAAAATCATAGATATAGCAACTCAATTTTATTTCCTTCTGTTTATAGGTGGCAATGTTACAGCAGCATTCTTAGCTCAAAGGAGCAGTGAACCCAAGGGCCCTTTGGTATGTGTTTTCACTTAAACTTTTTTTATAATGTCTAATCTTGAAGTTGTTAATCAGAAAGGGGTTGACAGCAGTGCATCGAACAATCTTAGGGACCTGTTGATGAAGACATAATTTCCAAGTCAGAAAAAGTGAACAGAGGAGCTTCTCTGTGTGTTTGTCAAATCCACATTACTGCTGCTCTGCAAATGCTATTTTAGTCTCAAAAAGTAATGATTTTTCTTCAGTAGTTTTCCTTGCTAAGACAAATGTTTACAAAGCAGCGGAAACGCTAAGGATGGTTAGACGAGTTAGTGAGATACGTGTGTAGGTAGAAGTTAAAAGCAGAATTAAAAGGGCAGATTAGAAGTTGCTTCCTGTTTTCAGCTACTCTAGAGGTTTTATACAAGCTATAGTGGGATGTGAGAACACTGGAAGCCATTTTGAGAAAGAGAGAAGGCCCATTGAGGTTACGAGATTCTCTCTGTGCTAAGGAATTGGTTAGAAAGCAATTTGAAATATTTTTCATTACATCCAGTTTGTGTATGCTATTCTGCAGAGAATATGTTGGTTCCATCATTTATTTGAGTGCCAAGCATCTGAAACACATCCTTGTTGCCAGGTTCCCAGGAAATACATATTCTTTGATGCTTAAGCAATTGTTTTCAAAATGTCCCTATAAAATTATTGAAACAATCCTTTAATTCCTTTGACATGTAGCCTGCTGAAAAAGGACTGATTTAGTACATACTTTGCTGTATTTATAGTAGTTTAAAAATGGCTCAGATTAGTCAAGGTGCCTTTTTTTCCTTCCCTCTTACAGTTAGGAACCTTAATTCACATTGCATTCTGTTCTTGTTCCCTCTTCATGTTTTCCCTTCCTCTTTTGCCCTTCCTCCTTTCAGGTTAATTCTGAGTTTTATACCGGATGGTTGGATCACTGGGGGCACCGTCATTCTGTTGTGCCCGCAGAAACTATAGCTAAAACACTTAATGAAATCCTGGCACGTGGTGCTAACGTTAACCTGTAAGTGTGTGTTCAGTAGAGCTTAATTTTGGGGGGATTTCTTTTCCCAGTTCAGCAAAACCTGATTTTTTTTCTTTTTAGGTACATGTTTATAGGTGGGACTAACTTTGCCTATTGGAATGGTAAGAAATTATTTAATATACTAATGGTGGAGGGGAGCTGTTTATGAATTAGGTAGTAATATATTTTGTGAAAGAATAAGCTGTGCCTACTTGCACATGGCAAAAGTCATGACTGCACTAGCTGTTCTTTGTTTATTGCCAACATGTTGTACCAAACCCATATGGTATTTGTCTTTTCCAAGGCTACTTCTGCTTCACTTGATGCTGTGAAACAGTTGGAACACAGATAAATGTGTTTCTCTTCAGAATATTTCACAGAGTGGTGTAAGCTCACAAGGACATTGTCCTCCTTCAGGAACAGTTTTTTATTCCAAATCCCAGACATCAAGGCCCACACTGAATCTAAAAATGCAGCAGAATCTGGCTGTAATCGGAAAGAATTCTGACAGTTGATACCTTTGGGAAAAAAAAAAAATCTCGTCCACTGTTTTTATTGCTTTTTCTTTTTTCCTCCTCCCCTAGGTGCTAATATGCCTTATATGCCTCAGCCCACTAGTTATGACTATGATGCTCCCCTGAGCGAGGCAGGAGATCTGACAGAAAAGTATTTTGCCTTGAGAAAAGTCATTGGTATGGTGAGTGTCCCCAGGACATTTTTAGAATGGTTCTTTGAAACATCCCCATGTACTCCAAACTCTCTTGTTCTTGTGTTGGTGTAAGTTACTCCTCAATGTACTGTTTTCTGCAGCTGGGAGAAATGAAAGGGAACAAGACAATTAGGCCAACTTAATTGTTGGTAAGCTGCTTCTCATTACAAAAAGCAAAAGATCTTGCAGCTCTCTAGCTATTCTTTCTGTCCCAATGGCTTCCTCCTTCCTTTTAGAGGAGAGGATAGTGGTGTAGGTCTGATGCTGACATGGTTCAGCTCTCCTTTTTTGCTGTATTTGTTTTCTCTCAAGGTCAGTAAGGTGAATCAGCTCACTCAGTCGGATGAGAGCCAGTGCTGCCACAAGGGGAGCAGAGGGAGGTGGGAAGGGTTTGGCTGGGAGTAGAGATGGAGGAGGAGTGTATACAGAGCTTTTTCCTGGCAGCATCAGTCAGCCATTCAGTCAGCTTAGGCTGATGACCTGATGTCAGTTCAATTTGTGCTGCAGTTTAGTGCTTTGCCTGTCTGTCCTAAACTTCATGTTGAGGTTTTGGGCCTCTGAGAAAGACCAGTCTTACTCAAAAGAACACATCTTGGTTTTGTGTTTTCACAGACTGAAGCTAGTGGGTGGGACCAGCTTTGCCTTGCTGTAAAAATGCACAGTGTCTCCACAAACTGGAGATTGAAGTAGAACATGGAACCTGTGTCTGGATTTTGAATAGCCTTGCATTGGAGGCTGTTCAGATGAGGCTTAAAAACAGGTTCCATGTGAGTCTCAAGGCTCAGGCTTGTAGTCGCTATCCTGTTGCATACCAGCAACATTCCTATTCAGTAGAAGACATTTTTATTCTGAGAGTAGATCTCCCAAAAGTGTACTACACTTTCTCTAGGGTTGAGAATGCCTTTGTCTCTGTAACTGTGAAAGGCCTGCTGTGGATTTTTTTTTCTTCAATTTCACCATTATCCCTAAGCCTGATGGGATAAATTGATGGGATAATTTTGATGGCCTTTCCAAGGGGAGTTTCCTGTCTTGATGCAGCTTTTTTTACCAGAGAAATCCACAAACTCCCTGATTTTGAGTTGTTTTCTTCAAGGTGCAAGATGCCTCTCTGAGATGTAAGTAGTATTCTAGTGCAGTGAGAGAGCCTTGATAAGATGTGAAATGTTCACTATAACCTCAGGTGTACTGGATCATTTTTATTGGTGTGGTTGGTTTGTTTCTTACTTTGCATGTCCATAGATTTTTCAGTGAAGTTTTCCTGTCACTGCTTTGGATTCTAAACCTGTAACAATTGATCTACTCAGTTGCAGTTTGAGGTGAAGCTGATGAAAGAAAATAAAGTTATCTGTAACAAATGACTGTGTTCAACATTTTAGCTGTGCTACAAGGATAACATTATAGTCTTCCTTTATAGCTTCCATTGGTTAAAAAATGTAATGAAGAATTTCAGTCTACAGTTTCTTTCAATTGCTGACAGCATTCTCTTTTTTTTTTTACTATTGGGGCTGAAATTTCCTGCTTTTGACTTCTCCTCTTGGGTGAATACAACTTTTGTTTTCTTTAAATCTGTGTATCTTGATTTTGTTCTAATACAAAGGAGAAGAATTAACTTCTTACTGGAAATGTAAATCAGGCTTTCATCCATCCATAATTGACACTTGACAGAGTAGCATTGGGAATTATACTGCTATGGCCTGTTAAACATAAAACACAACCCCCCCAACTAAACCAAAAACCATTTCAGCCCCTAATCTAATTTATTTAAAAAAAAAAAAAAATCAACAAAAAAAACCCCTAAAAAAAACTGACAAGGTAAGATCTCCAAAGTTACCAAATTTGCAGATGGAGGCCCTCTTCACAAGGGTGGTCTTTTGTGCATGTTTATTAAAATGTAGGCTTAGATTGCTTGTTCACATGGGTATCTCATCTGCAGAAGTTTTTTCTCTAATATGCAGACAGGCCATGTCTAGTTAATGAAAGAACAGATGGGAGGAGTGGCTATTAAGTAATGGCAGGAGGTGGAGAAGGAGATGATGGCAAGGAGAAAAGAAGGTTGTAGGCACAGAAAGGAGAAGGCCAAGGTACTGGGCAGAAAGCCACTGTGTGGGCTGCCACACCTCAAAGGTGTCCAGGAAAGTAGTGAGTGAGTGGAGGCCCTTCATCCCTGAAGGGATTTCTCTGCTGATTTCTGCTCTGCTGATTTCTGGTGATTCTTCTTAAAAGTATAGAACAAGAAGCAGCCAGAAGTAGATGGGTGGTTAGAGCGTTTCATTGTCATGTTTCTCTGTGACTGATTGGACAGCTGTCTAGAAGAGGAACAGAGGGAAGCTAAAGGTGGGACCTCAAGGGTTCATGGAGCTGTGGTCTCCAGGCCTGTTTCTCAAAGACTGCAGCCCAGGTAGTAATGGAGTAGCAGGTGGTGGTGGGGGAATATCGTAGCACTGAAAGGAAAGGCACAAGAGGTTAGTAATTCCTATAAGGAAGTGCTGCTAACGAAGGGTCAGGTGGAAATGCTGTCTTACAGGCCTATAAAGGTTCACTCAAGCTCCCATGAACTGGGGAGAGGACTGCAGAAAAGCTGTGGAAGAGAGTAACTCAGGCTGTAGCCACAGGAGGGCTCCAAGGGCACTGGGAATTTTGGTAGTTCACTTTGTTCATTATGCTTTTTACCTTTACCTAATGTTGAATAATTATTAACATTTTTTCACCATATGTGATCAAGATTTTTTCTTTTGAAAAAAAAACTCCATCTGAAGACTAGATGCAGCTGTAACCTTTAGAGAGGTTATTTACTTTTAGCCAAAGTTGTAATTCTGCAAGCTGTGAAGTATAAAGTGAGAATTCAGTTAAAGAGTGTTTGTATTTAACTTGTGTGTGTGTGTGTGTGTTTTTTCTCCTTCTCTTTCTAGTATAAGCAGTTACCAGAAGGTCTTATCCCTCCGACAACACCCAAATTTGCATACGGGAAGGTTCGCTTGCAGAAGGTAAATGAACATCTGTAATACACTCTGTATCTTTTCATAATGCTCTCTGTTTGCTTTTTATAAAAAATATTTATGAGGGTGTCACAGCAGGCTCTAAATATCCTACCAAATAAAGAGGAAAACCTTAAAAGCAAACTTTGAGGATGGAGGGAGCAGAGTATGGGAGTTAGGAATCATGCCCATATTAGAAAATGGTCAAATGCATCTTACCTGGCTGTAATAAGTAGTGTTTACAGCATGCAGTATGTGTCTGAAGCTTTGCTGAACTGAAATGTATTATTAACACAACAGATTCATAGTTGTTAAAGATAAGTGATGTATCAGTAATGTAGCTGGAGGGATGTTACCATGCAACTTACAACAAAGTGTTTTTGTAGCTGATGATGCCTCTCAAGTGGAAGGAAAAGTAGGATATACGTATTTTAAATACTTTCAGGCACTTAAATTTTGAATGTGGAACATTTTTGATAAATTTGAATGTCTTATTGATAAAGTTTCTGACAAGATCTGTAGCTGATGAGAGAAATTAAATCAGTTTCCTGCTGAGGGAAAAGCATACAGAACTAAGCACTCAGAACCAGCCTGTGTGACAATAGTGGTATAGCTGGTCAGCTCACAAGTATCTGGGGTTTGACCATAGCACCATCATTTTAGGACCAAGGACAATTATTTGTGAGATACATTTGAAAACTAGGTTCCTGCAGTGAGTGGAGTGGATGGTTTAATGGGCAGCAGAGGAGACAGCAGGTATGAATTTAGCTGTATTCTTTCTACTGGGCACAGACAAGTTTTGGGATGGAGGATTACTGCAGTTGATGTGCTGGATACTGTAACTCCTAAGGCTCTGATTTCATACTTTGTAATTTCAATTTGGCAGTTATTTTTCCAGTGATGTATCTCATCTCTGCAGCTGAAGCATTGCAAAATTTAGTAGTGATAAGGCTTTGCAGGCATTTTCAAGTCATTCCGCTCAAGTGGTGGGCAGAAGTACTTTTTGCATAAAAGTGGTTCATCTGTGAAGTTGAAAGAGATCTATATCACTTTCAACAACCTTTGAGTGTCTTCTTCCCATATGAGGTTTCACTGAACTGGCAGTAGTGACTAATTATAGGCTCTTATCTCTACACCCACCACTGTGGCTGCTGTCTTTGGCTGCAAGCACTTGGCAGCCCAGTTATCAGATATTGACTCTCCCATCTTGTCATGGGTCATGGCTCTCAGATGAGCCTGTCCAGTTTCAATAAAATGAAGAACTTTCTCTTTCATGCCTTCAAGAAATGAGTGCTGGTGGACTCTCACAAGAGTCAGATGACCAAACTTGCTCAAATATTGCATCTTTGACCTGACCTGCACCTTCTAGACTTTGTGATTTTTTGAGAGGAAGTGTTTCACTCTCCAGGCATCAGTTTTAGGAATGCAGATGGCATGTCTAAACTGCCAGATGTAAGGTTCCTGTCATGCCTGTGCATATACTGCCATCTGCACTGACAGGCTCTGGAACTGTTTTCTGTGAAGAAGGCTGCCTTTTGCTCTGTGACCCACTGCTTAGCTTCAGCAGCAGTTTCCTCTGCTGGGTTACCCTGCAACACAAGTCAAGTCTCTAATCACAGAGGGTTTGTGCTGTGCTAGCCCTAAGCTGCCTTCCCAACTCCATTCTAGCCCCAGCTGGAACCAGTTCCAATACACCTGGCTGTGTGAAGAAGCCTTAATGTATTTTGGTGAATATCAGAGAGGGAATATTCTAAATAATAGCACTTAGCTTTGGTAACAGTAAACTTCCTAGCTATGTCATTTGCAGTGACAGTCAGTGCTCATCCAGGTACTGTGTGTACTGTGTGGATCTTCACTCTGCAGCTGAGGTCCAGCAGTCAGTCTGCCATGGAGAGCATTGAATCTACTCCAGTGAACCAACTCCCCTGACACTTTTGCAGAAAGGATGAGAGAAAGGAGACTCTGGAGTATTTTCAGGGGTCATATGATATACTTTACAGAGGTACATGTAACCAGAGCAGGATATTCTCTATCTTTTTTTTTCCTCAAGATATTCTGTGGCAGTTCAGTCCTTAAGTATCAACTCCCCTGATGAGACAGTTTTTCATTTTGAGCTATTGATTTATTTTAAAGAATCCACCTGGGTGGGAAAAATACAGTTTATTAAAAGATGCTGGAAACACTGACATTGCTGTGTAAGAACAAAGGCAGGAAAGCAGGCGATATGGAAAAAATCTTGTTGCGTGGATGCAGAAGAGAAGTGTTGAAGAGAGGGAATGAGGGCAAGCAAAGGCAGAACCGCAGTAGATGGGCTCCAGAAGTGTGAATAAGATGATAGATTTTAAGGATTTAAGCCCCAGCACTTGGGAAGCATTCTTTCCAGAGGGGAGTAAATGAATCTTAGTTCCTGCAATGTGTCCACGTGGCTGTGCAGGCTTGTGAGCAGGTGGTAGTTTCTGGTTACCAGAAACTTGGGGGGCCCTGAGAAGTGCTTGGTCACAAGCAAGTGTTTGCCCTAGCACAGCAGCCTGCAGACTTATAGGATCTGGAGAAGTATTCAGTTCTTAGGCTGTGGAAAGCTCAAGCAGTAGCAAGTAGCAGGCAGTGCTGGTGTGTGTTGGGGCTAGAAAGGGGTTAAGCAAACAGGATGCTGCCTGTAGTTGATATTCCTGTTGGAACGATTTAGTTTCTTTTTTCTTTCATGCTTGACTTTACACCTGGGTTTTGAAGACTTTGCTTTGGAGGATTAAAAAAGTATGCTTTTTTTTAGCAGTCATCTGTTGTTTTACAGGTTGTTTTTAAAAATTCCTGACAATATTTGTCATTTTTAAGTTTACTGGTAAATTTCTCTTGTGATACTGATTGTCCACTAAGTAGCAGTCAACAGGAATGTGAAGCAAGACCAGATCTTGTCTTGAAGGTTTTTTTGTATGTACCACCAAAGACTGAAAAGCTGAACAAAAATAAACTGCTGAAATTTTGAAGAAACAAGCTTCTGCCATTCCCTAAGCAAATCACACGTGGTTGATCCATATTCAGAATAGAAGCCCCTTTGGTAGCAGGGACTTAAAAAAAAATTCAAACAGGCACATATACAAGCTGCTAATACTCGGGTCAGCAAGGCACAAAGCAGCATTCATTGCCACTTAGTAGCTCATTCAAGTGACACCATGTCTTAATGCTGCTTTTATTCATTTCTGGTTTTGCTGCCCACCTAGGGGTAAGACTATTAATGCCCATAGGATCGTTCATTTCTGTAAATTACCTTTGTCAGTGTTTGTGCAGCTCTTGCTTCACAGCTCTTGTTGAAGACCTGATTTAGCTAAATCTCTCCTGTGGCCTGGCAAGTCTTGCATATTGCTGTAACATTACTGACTCCCTTGGAGGAGCACAAGATAAGGAGTGGACCATGTATGCAGTCTGGAATGTTTGGGAAATTTTACTGTATGAAAGATGATTGCTATTTTAGATACAACTTTTAAACTGAAAACATAAGAGCCAGCTATTTTCATCAAAATTTTGCAAGTCATGTTTGACCAGCAGTCTTCTTGCCCAAGTGAACATGCTTAGCTGTGGGCTAGTAAGGGTGACCCAACCTCCAGACAGTGTTGGTGTTACCTTTTATTTACTTATGACTTGCTTGTTCCTAGCTAGAATTAAGACAAACTCATTTCAGAAGTCTGTTTAGAACTGTGTCTACATAGTTGTTGTGGTTTAATCCTGGTAGGCAGCTGAGCACCATGCAGCCACTCATTCTCTCCCCCAGTAGGGTGGGGGAGAGAATCAGAAAGGTAGAGGTGTGAAAACTTGTGGGTTGAGATAAAGACAGTTCAGTAGGTAAGCAAAAACTGCATGCATAAGTAAAGTAAAATAAGGAGCTCATTTGCTACTACCTTGGTGGAGGGAGGCACTCAGCCTTCCCTAGGGAAGCAGGGCTCTATCACAGAATCACTAATGTTGGGAAAAACCTCTAAGGTTACTAAGTCCAAGCATTAACCCAGCCACTACTGTATTCTTCACTAAACCATGTTCCAGAGTGCCACATCACACACCTTTTGAACAATTCATGTGTGTTGGTTACTTGGCAAGATAAACACTGTCACGCCAAACCTCCTCCTTTTTCCTTTAGCTTTTATTGCTGAGCATGACATCAATGGTACAGGATATCCCATTGGTCAGTGGGGGTCAGCTGTCCTGGCTGTGTTCCCTCTCAGCTTCTTGAGCATCCCCAGCCTGCTCTCTGGTGAGAGAAGCAGAAAAGTTCTTGACTCTGTGTAAGCCCTGCTCAGCAATGACCAAAATATCCCTGTGTTATCAGCAGTCTTAACAAGAATCCAAAACACAGCCCCATGCTAACTACTGTGAAAAAAGTTAACTGTATCCCAGCCAAAACCACAGACTTAATTATGTGTGCATAGACAATTCATGCTGGCTTCTGTTGCATCACTGCAAAATACTGTATGTACATTTTAATATTTCAGTACAACTTCCATGTAAGTTCTGCAAAAATTCAATATTTCTGTTATTGAAGTACCTTCAGAAGTTTGTACTGCTGTGAGTACTCTTGCAGTATAGTTTTACATGGTGTTAAACACCTTTTTTTTCTTCTTTTTTATTTCAGTGTAAATCTGGTATATGAGAGGTATTTGAATGTCTAATGTGCAGTTACCATTGAACAGTGACAATAATTCTGGAGATACAGAATTATCATCTTTCATGAAAAATCACATGCAATTGATTTTTTGAAATTGTAAGACACTAGGCATATTGTGTGCATTTTGACTAACCTAAAACTGATAGTGGTGTTTGAGAGAGAATCATAGATGGGTAGAATATTCCATAATGACAATTAAAGGCAATTTTGTTGTATATATCTACGTCCTTATTCAGCAAGGTATTTATGTGTTACTAGCCTAAACCTTGTTCCCAGTCTCATTAAAACCAATCCAGCTACTTACATATGACAGCTTAATTACAGCCTTAAGAGTTTCTAAAATCGTTTAAGACTAAATAGGGTAAATTCATCTTGGATGGCTCTTGATGGAATTAAACTGTATCCCTACTTAGCTCAGAATGATTCCGAAGTAACTCAGTGGGAATCAGTGGCATTTTCCCTAGCTTGATTTTAAGTATAACTGAGCAAAATTTAGATAATATATTGCTTTGTATTAATCATCCACAGCAGTTGTGTTTGTTTATACAACTTCCGTGAGAAACTCCTGGGTTAGATCTACTTAAATAATAAAGGGTCACTTTTATTTTTATGAATGCACAGCAAAATTAGAGCATCTGTTTGTATTAAAATACTGCTCGACATGTGGCATGTTTCTTTCAGAGTTCATCAGTTGTCTCTGCTATATTGTATTTTAAATGTTGGCAAGGATTGTGTAAAGATTTGTTAACTTTCTGGACACATGGAGTTAGTTGACTTGATGGCTGGATGTACAGGCTGTTATATTTGGACTGAAACTTACTGACTTTTCATATACCTGCCTTTTCTGTGCTGCAGGCAGGCACTGTGTTGGAGATTCTTGATGGACTGTCACCTTCTGGACCAGTGAGAAGCACTTACCCATTGACCTTTGTTGAGCTAAAGCAGGTAAGGATTCCTTTAGTGGGCACTTTGCAGTAATTTTGTGGAGTTTATTTGAACAATCTTCTGTGGTTCTACTCTTCTTATGCCATGTCTTACACTTTATCTAGCACACAAGTAATAGTATTATAAAGGTATCCTGTATTTTTGCATTGGGGACCTTTTCATATTGTACAGTGCTCCTGTTTTGCACCTGAGATTTTCTTCTTCCTGTGGATGTAGGTGTCTGTGCTGTCTAGGCTTTCACCTTGATTTCTCATCTCTCTGAAGTATTAATTTTCAGGTCTTAAGATACTTTTTTTTTTTATCGTCTTCATAGCGCTCTGCTGGATCTGCTTCAGTAGTTCTGTGTCCCCTTTTCCTGAGGAGCCCAGAACTGAACACGACACTCCAGATGTGGCCTCATCAGGGCTGAGGAGAGGGGCGGGATCATCTCCCTTGACCTGCTGTCCATGCTTTTCCTAATGTCCCCAGGATACCATCGGCCTCCTTGGCCCCCAGGGCACTGCTGGCTCAGGAACAGCTTGTTGTCCACCAGGACTCCCAGGTCCTTCTTCACAGAGCTGCTTCCCAGCAGATCAGCTCCCAGCCTGTGCTGGTGCATGGGGTTATTATTCCCCAGGTGCAGAGCCCTGCATTTGCCTTTTTTTGAAGTTTGTTATTTACCTCTCCACCCAACTCTCCAGCCTGCTAAGGTCTCAGGAATGGCTGCGACTTATTTTTTTCCTTTCCTGATGGGTAACTTAGTGAAAATTATTCCAAAATGTTCCTGCTGTAAACCGTGTAGTATTCAATGGATAACTAGATAATGCTGGTTTGATGAATATATCAATTAATGGGCACTGGGTGAGAAGTGAACTTACAAGTTTTTTATATAAACTCAGTTATAAAGGGATTTTTACCAGTTTACCTAAAGGTCACTCATTACCTAAAGGTCAAAACAAACTCTAACCTGAAATGGTGTCTGTGATAGTCACTGTCTGAGCTGAATGAAGGTTAGCATTTCAGTGCAGGCATGTAGGCAGAAATGTGCAATATTTTTAATTCGTGACCTGAATTGAAACAACAGAATGACTTGGTTCATTAATCTGGGTTTTTTTTTTTCTTTTCTTTTCCTAGTATTTTGGATATGTACTGTATAGAACTACACTTCCAAAGAACTGTGTGGAGCCAACGCCACTGTCTTCACCTTTAAATGGAGTCCATGATCGTGCCTATGTCTCTGTCAATGGGGTAAAAACATTGTTTGCTGGTATTAATTTTTGCCATCAGTGGCCTTCATGAAGGTCCAGGATGCAGACTGGGTTTGTTTTTTCCCCTCCTTTCTCCAGATCACCAAAGCAACCCCGATCATATTTAATCACATGAGGAAAATGAGGAAGTATATACTTGATGTATACCAGATGTTCAAATTAGTATTTCAGAAAACATGACTATCTATTGTCTTGCCATTTTGACATATTTGAATGTTGATACATATTCATGACTTAGGTGAATAAAAGACCTAGAGAATGGATTTACTTGCAGGTTTATGGAATATGTTACTGATACTTGGTGGCTTTCTGCAATATTTGCAAAGATTTTTTTATTCGTTTTCTCTTATTTCTTCTTTTGAGGGTGGAAGAAGGAGGAAGCCTGAGCCTATGTCTTATCTTATGAAACTGGTTTCTAACCTCAGTTTCAAAAAAAAAAGAAGTTTATTGTACAGAATGTAAACTTAGTCTTTATTTTCATAGCAGGGTTTTGGCCTTGCTTAATGAGAATTAATATAAATGTATTTTACAGTCAAGTTTTTGGTAAATATTTGACGCATATTGACTCTCATCACCTTTGTGTCCAGATCATCTTTCCTTGTGTTGTGGGAGTAGGAATAAGTAAAACTAAATATTGTTGCACACATAATTGGAAGATGAAGCCAATGATTAAATCACTGATACTGTAAAATTCTTTTCAGTCACTGGACTAAAGTTGGGAACTTGCTTTTGTGAATCAGATGCATCAAAACCCACTATCACATCCAGCTGATGTACTGAAATGTGAATGTTGATGTAGAAGCCCTTTGTGTATGCATGTGCTCCCATGCAAGAGGTGGAGAGGAAAGGGATTTTCTTTACTCTTTATTTTCCCTTTGTCACTTTTAATCTTTTCACAGAAGTTGAAAAATTAAATAACAGGGCATTCTTGGTTTTCAGTGGTTATTGTTTTCTTCTTCTTCTTGCAATTCATATAGGTTCCTCAGGGTGTCCTTGAAAGGGACAAATCACTTAAGATAAATATAACTGGGCAGGCTGGAGCAAATCTGGACATCTTGGTAGAGAATATGGGCCGAGTCAACTTTGGTAGATACAATAATGACTTTAAGGTAAGTAAAATCTATTGAGTTATTGAATTGTGATGGCTTTTCATCTTTTCCACAGGTTAAAAAGAAAGTAGTAAATTCGGAAGAGCAAAAAGGTCAGGATTAGACAGTTGTAACTTTACCTAAAATATAACTAGTCACTTGTTTCCATCTGAGTTTTCCAGACCCCAAAATCAATGTTAAATTAAAAGCTGCTAGACATCTTTTAAACTTTGTTTGTTCACTTACATTGTCAGCCAAAGTGTCACCCACAAGATTTTCCGGTTCAGTTGAGTTTGTAGATAACAGTATTAAAATTGTTTATCTATAAACTCCAAAAATGGGTTGGAACTTGATTGCACTTTGAGGCTTGTGAATCCTGGGATGGCTTTTGGAGGCTGGGGGATGTATGCATGTGTACATAAATACACTATTGTATTTTTCTTCTAGTCCCATTTCATTTGTCAGCAGTGTACCTTTGCAGTACTCTGAGTGTGGCTGGGAAAGGCTGTCCATGAGCACTTCACCATGCAAAAGTGCCAGTTCACCCAGACTGACCAGGTGTTAGAGATAATTATCAGAGAGCTTCCCTGTGCTTCTGGGTGTGTGCTACACTTCAGGACTGTCACCTCCATGCGTGAGTGGCTGTGGTGGGTTGACCTTGGCTGTGCTCATTCTGTCACTCCTCCTCCACCAACAGGAGAGGGGGAGAAAATACAATGAAGGGTTTGTAGTTCAAGAGAAGGACAAGGGGATCACTCAGAAATTACTGTCATGGTCAAAACAAACTCAACTTGAGGAACTCAATTTTTTCTTAAATATGTCATCAAAGAGATGCTCCCAGAATCACTGATAGGCTCAGCAGTGGGTGTGATCCAGAGTCAGCTGGAACTGTCTTTGTCTAACATGGGGCAGCTTTTGGCATCTTCTCAGAAAAGACCCCACTGAAGCTCCCCTTGCTAACAAA
The DNA here is from genome assembly GCA_013397555.1 of Urocynchramus pylzowi. NCBI lineage: Eukaryota > Metazoa > Chordata > Aves > Passeriformes > Fringillidae > Urocynchramus > Urocynchramus pylzowi. Next base: position 529,909 of record VZRH01005442.1, on the reverse strand, counting down.
CCCTTGCCATGTAAACCCCATACCACAGAGGTACTACTAATGTAGCACTAGGAAGGGCAGGGGTAAAAAGTAAACTTTTCTGGTTTTAGACTTAATGGGATCCCCAGTGCTGCATAACAGGCAATAAAAGACAGGAGTGCTGTAGAGGTGAGTCTTGTATTATGTTTGTGCTGTGTACAGTTCACAGCATGCCTTTTTTCTTTATTTTTGATATTATTAGGATGCACTAGGTAGCAGTAGTGACAACTGTATTCATACTGTCTTTTCAAGGTACATTGCCTTTATCTGAGTGGCAGGGGAAGGAAGCTGGTACCCCAGTGTTTTGCCTTCATGTTGAGGCAGCAGAAACATTGCTTTTATTTATTTATTATTTATTAACAGGCCAGATGATAAGGAAACCTATATGCTTAGTGTTAAATTAAGGTAAGAGAGTAGAGGTTTAGAGGTTGGATTAAGGAGGTGCTCAGTTGCTGTGGTTGAGCTGAAATTCACACTTCTACATTGTAAACATATAAGAGTGAAAGCAGGTTTGAGAGACATGTCCATGGTGAAAATAATCTTCTAAAAACAAGATCTTTCTATGTAGAAAAGGCAACCTTCCTTGGATAGCTTTGGACTATGAGCATTGCTTCTTTCTGTAGACTCCATCCCTCATGCTCTCCTTCATGCTGATTTTGAAAACTGGGTGTAATAATACCTTGGGTTTTAAAAATCCATGTGCTTTTGAAAATCCAATTAGGAGAAGAGGTTCTGGTCTTGTGAAGCCTTGCATTTTTTAGCAAAGAGGATAGGTTTTCAGGGGTTTGTTTGGCTGGAGTTTTATCACTTTTTTGAGCTTGAATAGAACTAGGCATCTAGCTTTTGGGAAGGAATATTGAAAGGATTTTGGTTTTAAAACATCCTGTTGATCTAAATCATGCTGTTAAAAGACACAAAGGAAGGAAGAGTGTGGTTTCTGTTATTTTCTGTGTCTTTTCACATGCACACTGCCACCTATATCTTAGTTTTACTCGGAAAATTTATATCCACATCTTGGTACACTGAGTCACTAGCCCAAGACATTAACTTGCACAATAGCAGAGAAAGTGGTACTTACTTCCCACAAATCTTCTCCAGATAAGGATCATTGAATGTGTATTCTTACTTGTATATACAGACCTAAGTAAGAATGCTTAGTAGGTACTTAATATAATTCAAAAAATCACTCTGTTCCTAGTGCCAACGGATGAGCTTAGGGAGGCAGCTTAGAAAGTTCAGGCTAAAGTTATGTTTCATTACTTCAATTGATTGCTAGACAGCGTAGAGTCTAGGTTGTATAGAAAAGTTTTGTCACTTAACTTTTGACACTTGCAGATATTTTATTTTGACATAAGCAAAATAAGCTCCTGTTCTGTAAAGTGGACATTAGATAAAAGAAGGGAAAACCGCTTAGTGCTCGTACAGATGGTGAGCCTTTTGGAGACAGTGCAATGCTTATGAGGTATTACAGCAGACACACAACATAGTATCAGCTCTCCAAAGCCATGGAAACTGCGGTTTTGCTTGTTCCTGTTCGGCATGTGATGTTTGCAACATATCTTGTGTTGCACTGAAAACCAGTGCAACACAAGTTATGCAGGGTCTATTCAAGCAGTTAAAACCAACCCCTTGCATTGCACTGAAACACCACTTTAGGAACTATTACTGTAACAAAATTAGGCTGTGTGCAGTGGTAACTTGATGTTCTTTTCATTCTTCTTCAATTATGTCCTTACCTTGCTTTGGCATTCAGTGTGCAAGTACCCCGGTGTGCTGTGAACCACTGTGTACTTGGTCCCATAGAAATGAGATGGGATTCCATGGGCTTGAAGCTGACTGTAAGCTGAAAGTATTTCACTGAATTGGGCATGTGCATTGATTTTATGACTTTATGATTTTATAATGTATCATACCTGGAGAAGATTTGTGGGAAGTAAGTACCACTTTCTCTGCTATTGTGCAAGTTAATGTCTTGGGTTAGTGACTCAGTGTTACCAAGTGATGGTATCTCAGGCTTAATGACATTTAATGTTGCTTCTCCTTTTTATTTAGCTTCAGGTTTTGGAATCATGTCCATGTAAAAGCAAAACAAAAATTTTTCCAGTTACTGGAAAAGAATTTGAAAAAAACCCTTGTGTATCAATGAAAGCCTGAAACTCTGAAGAGGAACAGATCTTTCAGAGAATAAATGGAGCTCTTTATTTTTAAGCAAAGCTTATAACTTGGTGAAGACCAGATGCTTGGTTTTTTTGTACACAGATTGGTAGCCAGCTGTCATTTTGATTCATTTTTTATTTGTGTCTGATTTATAGTTACACCAAAATAACTTCTATAACATCACCTAATTATATTTTTGTGTTGGTTTTTTTTTTTTTTCTTCCTCCTAGGGTCTAGTTTCAAATTTAACTCTTGCTCAAGATATACTTGTTGGATGGGAAATGTATCCTCTAGACATAGATGGAGCAGTGAACTATGACATTATTTATCTCCTTCATCACCCGAAGAGATCTGCTGTCAAAGCACTGAGCTACGAAGTACCTACATTTTACACTGGTACTCTTTCAATTCCTGGAGGGATTCCAGACTTGCCACAGGACACCTATGTCAATTTTCCTGGTTGGACAAAGGTACAAGTTTTTTGCTGTAAAAACCTTAAAGTCTACTTAAAAAGCTACTTAAACTTCTATGGACAATCAAAGTCCACCTCTCATAGATGGGTAGAAGTTGGTTGTAGATGTGGGTGTCTCAAGTTTATTTAAATTACTAAGAAATAGATTATTTGCTTTAAGTAAATCTGGGGATAAAATGTTAAGAAAAGGGAAACATATTCAAAAGATACATGGTATTGATCTAGAAAGTGGCTCATCACAAAAAAAAAAACCCAAAACCAAAACAACTGAACCATTCCACTCAAGTTTTTCAACAGTGAGGAAGATTAACTGTCAGGCTGTTTAGAAGTGTTGCATTTGGTTGTGCAGGGTTTTTTTGGATCATATTTGAGGTGCTGTGTTAGGAATTATGGATTCTGCTGCAAAGCATAGAGACTGTTGGACTCTGTGGCTGGTGGTGTGCCACAAATATGGTTCTAATGCATGGAGAAGGTTACCTGTACCTGGGCTGAATGGATCAGGGAGCACTGCTGTGAGAAGCCTGTGGGCAGATCTTTGCCAATGGGAATTTCTGACAGGCCTGGAGTGTAGCTAGAGCAGGAAGGAGTGTGTTTTCCCAATGCCATGTCTGAAACCACATGAAACCACATGAAACCATCCAGCATGCAGGATGAGTGAGGAGCAGCTCAAAGGCTCCTGGTGGAAGGCACAGGGAACAGAGTATGTGCACTGAAGTGCTACTATCTTGGAAGCCTAAGTGTTTAAGTCCAGGCTTTAGGGAAGTGCCTGTGGCAGTGTTAGGTAGCAAAATTGTTCTTTTCTGAAACAATTAATTTACTGCTATTAAAATAAAGTGAGAAGGAGCTGCTGTTGATGTGTCTCCACTGCCAGTATTGAAGTGGTTAAAGCACTTCACAATATGCAGAAGGCTGTGATTCATTGCATGCTGTTGGTGTTGCTGACACTGACCTTAGATGAGGAAGTCTGACTTAGTCCCTGTTCCTATATATGTGCATGTCACACAGTTGCTGAATAAAATTTTTAAAATAGCTTTTTTTCATGGCAACTGGAATCACAGACATTTAGAGTAAATTTTGTGACCCTATAAGTCATAAATCTTCTTCAGGAGGCAACGTGGCCCTACCTGCCAGTTGGCAAACTGGCATATTTAAAATGGCAAGGTGGTCCAAGAATTCTTAGGTGCTGGTGGAAATCTTTTCCTCTGATCTATGGAAACCTCTGTTTTATGTAGTTTGTATACCCTGTAAAGCAGTCCTGGGGAGAGATTCCAGATGAATTTAAGTTTGGCTGTTGAATTTATCCTTCAAGCTTTATATGGATTGGATGAGAGTTTTAAGCAAGATACCTAAGTTCTGGAAACTAAGATTTTCAGATAACTTTAAAAATGAGCAAATGCCTTTAAGGTAGATGGGTATAAATTCCACTCACTGTATGTGAGCCTTAGTTCTTTGCATGGTGCTGTGTAAATTGCTTTAGTGTGGAGTGGGGTTCTTAACAGGGGTTAAAATTCACCTGTCTGAGGAGTTGAAAAACCACAGAAGCAGAACTTATCAAGAAAACTTAAAGTCCTAATGGTGGTTCTGCTTTTGCAGAATAGGAATATAGCATGAGGGACCGCCTGGAGGGAAAGGTGCAGTATTAACAGTCATGACCTATGTTGTAGCTTGCTTACCTTCTGTGCTTTTTAAACCCTTCAGTAGTAATAAAACTTACTCTACCCTCCACATGAGGAATCACAATGCCCTTAAGCATACATGCCATTGAGTGAATATTTAGATTTATTGGCGCTTTTTTTCCTTCAAAAGAAAAGAAGATTTGGAGTCAGGACTGTTCTTGTTTTCTGTGGAATCATGGGCTATAATTGCTGTCCCTGCTAAAGGAAATCTTGCTAGTGAAGATGAAGTTCCCCCCTCTTTTATTTTGTCTAGGGCATATTTATTAGTAGATATAGTGTCATAATTTTCTTGTTTGGTGCATACAAACATACAAATTCCTGAGTGTGGAGTCTTTAGAAACTGCAATGTTAATAAAGACAGTTTGGAGTTGAGAAATTAGGTTCTTAGCTTTACTGGAAAAAGGAGTTACAGCCAGTGACTGATTCAGATCAGAAACAGAGACCTGTCTGATCATATCTCCTGCATCAGAACTCTAGTGCAGTTCATTCCCACACTGAACACCTACTTCCCACAGGTTACTGTCATTCTCTGTGAGAGGAGGGCCACTGTCTAGTGGGTACACTCACTCATCCATCTTGTGTGTGGAGAGTTTGTGTTCATGCCATGTTTTCTTCTAAATCTACTACAGAAAGTAGTGAGCTTGAATAAAGAGAAACTTGATTTAAAAAAAAAAAGCATTTGAGGTCAAGGTTTATTAACACCTTGGCAGAACAGTGCAAGATAGGATCTTATACCACGGAAGTGGATACAGAGGTGAAATAACTCATCTGCATTTGTATATTTCTAACTCCTTAAAAAGTTTCTCTTGTGAGTTTCATAAAATTTGTTTTCATAAACACCTGAAAAACAAAACACTAGAAAAACAGCACTAAAGCAGCTTGAACGGCAATACTTGTTATATTACATTTGTGCTTCTGTAAATTGTGTTAAAATATTCTGATTTCAGCTATCCCAGACAACTTTAGAAATCACTGAATGCAGTAAAAGTCCTACTTTCCACTGATTCAGAAAATTGTATTATGTTTATCAGTGTACATCCATGCCATGAGTCATGTTTTCCTCTATGTTTTGATTACCAGAGACCAAAGCAAGAGGGAGAAACATGGATGCAGTTATCTGTTTCCATCCCTTTTCATGACACTAAGCTCTTGTTTGATATACAGTGAAAGGACACTTTGGAGGAGTGAAAACAAATTATTTATGCAAATCAGCAGTATATCTTCCCTCTGTCTTGCTTAAGAACCAAGACTCAGCTCAACTCAGTAGGAGTCAGTTTATAGTTTTACTAAACATTCTGCAGCCTGCCAATTTATGGACTTTTGGAAAAGTCTGCATTTATGTCACTTTATAGATAAATTAGTGTTTTGAATTTTTTCCTTTTTTCCTTGCCCATTTGTTTTAATCTTTTGAATTTAAGGTATTTATGATGTTAGTACAGTATTTTGAGCTAGGAGTTCTGACCATTTCAACTATAAAAAGCAATTTTAAGAATTGTATGCCACAATTTTATTGTACTTAAAATAATAGTCACAGATCCCAAGGCTTTTAATGGTTGTGTGTAACTACAACAGTGCTTTATTGCAGTGTGATTTCACAAGTACTTTTGTTGACTAAGCTATTACAAGTAAAAGAGAGATCTGAATTTCATGTGTCTAGACAAGCTGTAACTTGCCCTCGAAATTACAGAGCAGGGACTACCAGGGTGGTATAGTCTTATACTTGTACAGAGAACCATAAGAGCCTTAGGGTATGCTTTTTTCTTCTGTGACTTCATTCTCCTTTTAACAATTAGCTTCAAGCAAATAGAGTTTTCAGATTTGTTTTGGTCATGAACTTGGGGCAAAAATCAGTGCAAGGAGCCTGCAGTTGTTTTTCTAATTATTGTTATATTTGGAATTACTGCAGTATTTTACGACTTTCTATTTAAATATTAGTGATGGCTTTAACTGTTCAGGGGGTTAAAGTTCTCTTGACTGCCATTAGCATTTTCTTGTGCAGATTTTCTATCCTTGTGTTCAAACTGAAAGGTGAAGGGAGTTCAGTTACTATATCAAGAGTGTTATACTTAAGTCGATTTTTGTCATTTCACCTCTGACAGTTTATTAAAATGTTGTTATTTTTCCTTTCTCTCTTAACAGGGGCAAATTTGGATCAATGGCTTCAATCTTGGTCGCTACTGGCCAGCCCGTGGTCCTCAGCTGACCCTTTATGTTCCAAGGAATGTACTTGTTGCCTCGGCGCCAAACAACATAACGGTGTTGGAGCTGGAGCGCTCTCCTTGCAGCGCCCAGGCGTGCGAAATAGAATTTGTAGATGAGCCTAATATCAATGCAACCCTACAGCATGAAACTGATAAACCCCCACTCTTTGTTAGAGAGCTATGGATGAGGCATCTATAATGATTTGAGTATTTCTTTATCTTCCCTCCTCCACACTTTGCTTCCCATTCCTTCCAACCATACTGTTTAACACCGAGTCTTCGAAAATGGGAAGTTGTTTAGGTGAGGCAGCTTCTTAAATCCTTCAAAGACATATTTTATTTAAAATCTCTCAATTAAATATTAAATTTCTTTTTAAAAATAAAAGCTGGAGCTTTGAAATTTGCCTTGGACTGTGAAATTGAACTCAACTGGAAGGTAATGTTTCCATCAGCCTAGTAAAAATGTACTCCTTGTACTCCACTTACTCTGCAGTAACCTTCCTATGCTTTTATTTTTACCATGTTTTGCAACTGGAGAGAGGATCCTACAAAAGGTGTGCGGCCCCCACTACCTTGCTGGTTTCACTTAAGTGGACTGGTAAGTCAGAGCTGCCAATAGACAAGACACTTGCAGCTTCCTTAATCACCTTATTAGAGTATCAATATCATTTTAGTTTCATTTGGCTTACTGCCAGCATTAAGTGGTCCTCATTTTGTAATGCAAGAGACTTTCAGAAAATTTCAGTTGACTTCTTACAGGACCAGTGAGAAAACCTGTGGAAGAGAGCACTCAAATGCCAGCTGGTTCAAACAGCAATAACATGGAGTCTTCATCTGTCCCCTCTTGGAAAGCCAATTTACTGCTTCCCTATTGCTATCTCTGAAGACTTAAAGTAAATTGATTAGTACAAGGACATGTGAAATTTAGGTTGCTTTGGTGGAACCACAACCTCTGACTAACCTGCCTGCAGAATGTGGTTTTAAAATGATTAATATTTTCTTTAATTTTTTGGTTTGAGTTGGTTTTTTTCTGGTTTGTTTATTTGTTTTATTTCTTTTTTTCTCCTATTGGTCTTGGTGTACCTGCTTTTCATAGGCCAGCACCTTGGAAGTAAAATGCTTTAAGTTAAAGAATTTTATTTCTCTTTTAGTTATTAATTCACATCAATTGTTCAGTAAATCCAGTAAACTGATGGTCTTTGTAAGTGCCAGATATTTGCAAAGATGCACAAACTCCATCAGTACATTAGACTTTCTGCAGACAGAATCTTATTCTTGATTCTTGTGATTTTGGTGTCAGTCATGCAAATTCAATTGTGATATTTAAACGACAGAAGATTATTGAATCAAGTATTTTCATAATCTGTGATTTCTTCCTTTGATTTTTGTCTGACATTATTAAAATGATTTTTTAAAGATAAAATTCTTCCTCTGTGTGTTTGAGAAGGAAAAAAATGTAAGAGAATTATGAGCATTTGTATTAAGGGAGAAATGAGATTGTTAAGTCCCTGTGGATGAGGAGTTATTCTTGTTAATGTCTTGTTTATTTTCTCTGTTACAAAGATCTGTACAAAGAAAAATGATGGGCTGAGTGTACATTGGAGGTGCCACCCTTTTCTGAGATGGCCAGTGCAAGATCCTGGCTATTTCTTCTGCTGAGGACCAATACTATCACTGGAGAAGAGGGTGTGAAAGAGCACCACCCACTTCATGTCTGCTACGTGTTTGGCGTGTTTGATGGGCTTTCAAAGGAGACAGATGTGGCTCATCCAAGACGATGATTAAGAGGGGTTCTGCTCTTAAATTCTGACCTCAAATGTCAATTCCAGGGTCTGAGGGCTGTGCATTCAGTACCCAGACATGCTTGATTCTTGTAATGGTCTGCTCTGACCCCAGATTTTTTTCTTTCTTGGCACCAATCCCTATGGAGAATCTGGAATGAACTCTGCATGCAATAAATTATCAAGTATTAATTATCTCAGAGCTAGGCCTTGAAAGTAAAGGATGAAACAGAATTAGTTTTTAACTAATGGGTTTTGTGGCTTGGAGTATGCAGAATGACAGTACTATTCATGTATTATTTAAGCTCAGTGCTCTAACAGCTGGGAGTACTTTTATTTGTATGGCACTTAGTGCTGTGAGGGCAGTGGAGCTCCTGGATCTCACTCTAACTTCTTTACATCCTACTTGTGAAAACATACTGTGATCTGTGAGACTTCACTTTTCACCATAACTGTGTAATATTACCAGCAAAAAGGCTTTGCATCAAGAATTATAAACATGCATCTGATTAGTTCTGAGAATAGCAATAACAATGTGGAAAGAATGGGTTTAAAGTTTTTCAGGTAGGGCTCTAGATAGCTTCTTTAGCATACTTGCCTATTTACTGCTTTCAGTGAAGTGGTCTCCTGTCTACAGAAAAGAGCTGAAAGTTGTGGCCCTGTTTCCTAATCCTCTTCTACCTACATGGAAACACTGCTGGAGATGTTATTTGAGTATGCAGAAGGGAGGTCCCTGTGACATAGGACCTTCAGAGTACAGCTCTAGAAGGAGGAACCTGTTGCCAGTTGCTGCTGCTTTACCTAAGGATGTGTCTGCAGGTGCTGCAGCTGAGTGTTCTGCCCTGCCTGTGCCCACACTGGGGCACTGTGCCCACACCACATGCCTGGGACTTACCTTTGGTTTCCTAGCCTTGGCATGGAGTCCTGCTGGGACTGAGTGATACAGAGCAAGACACTGTGGTATTTGGTCCTTTGCAGCCTCAGGCAGGTCAGTTATTTTAACCTGTCCTCAAATGTACTTCAGCCATGTCCAAAGTGGAAATGTAATCAGAATTAGACCTTCTGACTGAGGGCAAACGAGTAAGAGAAGAGGGGCCATAGGGAGTGACCTGGCTCACTTTGACCCAGTGGGCAAGGCACTGGTGGGCCTAGTTTCAGTTTATTATTGGAAGGCAAGGTGTGAAAGCATTGTCAGACCCCTGGCTAGTATCTGTAGTGTAGCTGTATGAACTATTCCAAGTGCTGGAGTTCAGCAGGATGGTCCCTCTGGTGGAGCCAGCTGCCTCCTGAAGGCCTGGCAAGAAGGAATATTCCTAATGCTAAAACTGTGGGTCCTCAAATCTTTCCTGGTGCATCTCCTTGGGAATTTGCAAGTGCTTTGCTTGCACAGGAGCTAAGTAATGAGCACAATATTCTCTGATTTTGGCAAACAGTGCAAGTATGGTATTTGGTCAGAACTAGTTCATAAAAAACAGAAGTTTTACACTGATCCCCTCTGGAAGGTAGGCAGATGCTTGCAATTCTGTAGTGGGATGATGCCCTTTGATATCTACCTATGGAGTAGCTGTAGTGGCTCAGCTTAGCACAGATTTTTTTTTTTTTTATTCAACTCTGGAGTAGAGTTGTAAACTTAGTCTATAATCCTGTTTATGCATGAGTGAAAGCCTTTAAATGTGATTATTTGGGATGAATGAGCAAATAGAAGAAAAAGAACAGGCAGTGTGCAATATAGTTGAATTCTATTTCTTAACTTATGTATGAGACTCTTTCATAATGTAACTATCTTACTTAGTGTTAGTCAACATTTTCTGGTGCAGACAGCTCTCCAATCTCTTGCTAGCCAGTCTCCTTGGGAGCTTCACAGCATCTGTTGTTTTCTTTTGCAGTTTTTTTGGATTAAATACTCATTTTTTGTTTGCACAGTTTGAATACTTGAAGGGGTGACTAGAAATAATCCTTCTGCCTGGACAGCAAGCACTATCCACCTGACAGATATGTGTCAGGTGTTCAGAAATGACAATTACAGAAGAAGGATAATCCTGTGGTTTGCAGTATGCTCTGAAGGAGGTGATGCTGTTATTGTACAGGCTGAGAAGGTGACAACATTTTAACAGATAACACAGGATGAAAGGTTTGTAAGAGATGATCTAACCCTATGTCTCTCTACCCTAAGGCAACATCATTTGTATAAATGAATATTGTGAAATATTCTCAGTGTGTTTCTTTAACCTGTCCTTCAAGATTTCTTGTGATGAGGACTCCAGTCTTTCCTGGGCAAGTTATTCCAGTGTTTACTATTGGGAAACTTGTTAGCAGTAACCAAAGCCATCATTGCTGTATGTAAGCCAGTTATCACTTTCACTGTCCACAGCCAACATAAAGTGTGTATTTGTGCTCTGAGGCTGTTTTGTGCCCTCTCTCTTACTTTCTTACCTCTCTTTTAACTGTATTTAGAGAAATGTTAAGAGGTGCAGGGTAACACAGAGAAGATTTAGCAAGGATGTGAAAGGGCAACCAGCTCCTGAATGACTTGGTCCAGGTGCTACAGCATCTCTTTTTGATAGAAATTACTGAGTTGCAAGAAAGTTGTCTTGCAGGCTGGGACTTAAAGGCATAGCAGTTAACCTCAAAGTCCTAGCTGGGAGATTGTGTGACAGAAGAAACTGGAAACTGCAGAAGAATGGGGTCTGCTTTAGTGGTTCTCTTTCAATGAGAAGGCAAAACTAGGCAGAAATAGATTATTCTAGAACTTGGTGCCATGGGCTGAATGAAAAAATGTTGGACAAGTACATCACTATGATCTTTCTTATGCTTTTGCTGAATAAAGTGTGCATGTTTAAAAATCCCTTTTCAGAAGATAATTCCTGTTGCTTATATGGGAGTAGTGACCTTCCCCTGCTTTGGGGAAATGTTGAAGCTCTGTGTTACCTCAAGACATTTCACAAAACCAGAGCTTTTTTCAGGTAATGCAATCCCCTTTGACTAGGATATATGGTGTTGCCAAGGAATTTGAGATAGATTTAAGAACTGCTGTTTTGGGTTTTAGCACATACACCTGTCCCTCAGGAGGCAAGTATATACAGAGCTCCAAAGTCAGGGTCTTAGGAAGATGCCACATTTAACTCCATAGAGTTGGAATGGGAAGCACAGATTTGTTCCTGAGACTCTGCACAGACCCTGTGCCAGCATCACGGTAAGATTTCTGTCTGTGGGCAGATGCCTAGCAACTCATCCCTCTGATGCTGTAGGTAAGAAATTCTTACCTATTTGCTGTTTCATTCTTCCTGAACTCTTGCAGGTTCTTCATCTCACAGTAGGGAAGGCTTTCGTGTAGAGAAATCAAAAATTTCCTTCAATATATCTTTGTTTGTCTAAAATGGAGTTGCTCTCCAGTCCCTCCACCTACCCATTGGCAGTTTGCAAGCTGGATGAAGATGCCTATGTGTCCAACTTGCTTATGCCTGTCTCCTTTCTTTCAGATTTCATTCAGAGGTTCCTTTTCTCAAGTTCATCTTAGCCAGGTGTACAGAGTGAACACTCCTTATGGATCTCTAGTCTAAATTTAGCCAGAAGTCTGCCCTGGCTGTGGACTTGTCCAATAGCACTGTCCAAAGCACTTGCCCTGGGAGAGGGTAAACTGCTGTTGTGTCTTGTGGCTGTGGGATCTGTTTTTGTTCCTGTGCTATGGGTGAAGGGGTTGTCCAAAGCACAGGATGAGCTGTTGAGGAGAAGGAAGAGAAATAAACTGATAGCTTGCTCCTAATCTTCCTTATGCCTTGCCTATTGCTGAGCTTTAGCTCTTTCTTTGCTGAAAGTGTTGGTTGCTCTTTTCGCAGCAAACAGAAATGGAATAACATAGAAACTGTGCCGAAGAAAAATTTGTACTCTTTGCTTTTGTCCTCCATGTTAAATTCTATTTCTGGATGTTGAAACACTCTGCTGTACCATCAAGGCTTCCTGGAAGACTTTGAACTGAGAGATGGGTCTGGATCCTGCATGCACTTTACATATTTTCTTTTAAGCTGTTTTGCTTTTCCCCCCTCAGTTTTAGGATGTGGTCTATACTAATAATAAATGGGTAGATTCAGTGTGCTGAAGAACCCAAGAACCTTATACTGAACTCACAAAGTGTTAGCATGATTTCCTGCAAAATACTGTCTATTGTCTTCTGCATCCCCATCTGTGTTGCTTTGCTGGTCCTTTGACCCAGAGCAGTATCCACTTCAAAAGCTGAAGTCAAGACAACATGAGTCTTTTGACTGTGGCCAGAGACACTTTCAGACATGACTTTGTTTAAGGCACTGAGTCCATCTAGCTTGTGTTGAAGTAGAGGAAAGTTTAGCAAAAACAGTTAGCAGCAAGCTGCCCATTTTTAACTTTTTCTGGTCTAACCCCTCAGGTCTGTTTGCTTTGATTCAAAGACTTCAGAGGTGCTGGAAAAAATAAAAAGGTGGATCCTGTGTGGATTAGCCAAATTTTGTACTCTTCTTAATGTCTTTTATTGTGATAAGAGGGACCACATACCGTTGCCACCCCAAAACGAAGCTTTTTCACCTTTCCTAGGAAATAAGGAGAACTTGGACAGATGCCAGTAATTTAGATACAAGAGCAGATGCTACCTATGCTGAAATGAGCCAGGAGGCTTTTTGTTGTGGTTTTGTTTTTTTCTTTTAAATTCTGAAAAACTCAGTCTGTGCAAAGATACTGAAAAGAGATCACAGAAGTAGCATACTTGAGTTGCATGAAAGTTGTTTCTCCTGTTACTGTAGGTGCAGTACAAAGTGCTGTAATGGGGGATGTTTAAGCACTATGGAGCTGCAAGCAAAAAAGAATATTCAGTGCTACAAAGCATGATCTGGATGTGAAGATTGGGGAAGGCATAATAATATGTTGGATAAAGGGTGGGTTCTTTTTTGGTTTTGGTTTTGTGTTGGTTTTGCTTTCCTTATTTTTTTGTTTATTGGGTTGTTTTGTTTTGTTTTTTCTTCTTTTTGAACTAAGCAGGTTGGCATTGGAGAGGGGAAGGAAAATAATTTCCCCTTTTGGTACCTCCAGCTATATGCTGTGGCCTTGCATCTCACTAAACTGGCAAAGGTGAATGATGCTGAGCTCTGTAGTTTTCAGATTTCTTAGCTACAAGTGGAGAATTTTTTAATGAAAGACAGGAGGTGAACTGTAGTAAAGGTTCACCTCCCCTGGCTGGATGTGCAAAGTGAGGAAAATTAATCCAAATCCTAATAAAAATCTGCCTAACTGTAAGAATGGGGAATTTCCATCAGTACCAGCTCTGCTGGTAGTTTCTCCCCACCTGTTTGTCACCATCTTGTCTTTCATTTTATCTGAAAAAGGTAGAAACCATGCTGGTTCTGTCAGTCATTGATAGTCTTCACCTCTTTTGTTCACAAAACAATAGGTTGGATGATCTCTGGTTTGCTTTCACTGTGGTTGCTGGTGAGCAAGCACCTTCACTGGACACATAACCATGCTGTTGTACTTGTCCTGCAAGGTGGGTGAAAGAATCTTCAGAGATTGCCAAGGTTTCTCCTCTCTCTGAGTTTGTTAAGGATTTGGCACAGCTCACAAGAACCCTTTTGTCTCAGAGGCTGAGGGCTTTAAAAATACACAAAGCTCAGCTCATATTTTTTGTTGCATTTGTTCTCTTTATCTCATTTAATAGAACTTTGTTTTTTCATATAAGAATAATGGCACTGAGTTTGCCATTAGGTCCATCTAGCCCAGTATCTTCTTTTGAAGTAGAGCATATCAGATCATCTTTTGAGTTTCAGGACCTCAAAGTTTAAGGCGAAGTCTTTTTTTCATACCAAGTTGAGTTAGAATTTCAGTTCTTTTAAGCTCTTTTTGTTGCATTTGTTCTCTTTATCTCATTTAATAGAACTTTGTTTTTTCATATAAGAATAATGGCACTGAGTTTGCCATTAGGTCCATCTAGCCCAGTATCTTCTTTTGAAGTAGAGCATATCAGATCATCTTTTGAGTTTCAGGACCTCAAAGTTTAAGGCGAAGTCTTTTTTTCATACCAAGTTGAGTTAGAATTTCAGTTCTTTTAAGCTCTTTCCAGTACAACAGACTCAGCTTAGCTGATTCAGCTGCTCGCTTGCCATGACTCAGTTTGCAAAAATAATACCCCAAAATTCTGAACTTCACATTCTGCAAGACAAACTGGAGTACAGCAACTGAAATCATTTACGTATAAGCTTTGTTCAACAGCCTTGGTCGGTGCACTGTAGTGTATTCTGATTTGGGAGGTTGCTCATTTGTTGTCAGGCTGTAGACCTTTTAATGCAAAATTGTGATGCTGGTTTAGCTTTGAAAGAATGTTCCTATCCTTTCTGGTGAAGTTCTGTTTTTTCCTGTTACCTGTTTTAGTGTGTTCATGCAAATTGGTGAAACCCCCTGCTGATTACAATGTGAAAACCTCAGTTAAACTGGGCAAGCAAGTTAAAAAGAGGTAGGGGTTTAGTCTTCAAACCTTCATGATTCAGGACAATCACCCATTGGCTGAGAAATGTTTGGAAGAAATAGCTCAAAACCCAAGACTTGTGTTTAGAATGATGCATTATGAACTTGCTTTCATCTTCTGTGGAAGGAGATTAAAATTTCTGGGCTGTGAGTAAATGAGAGTGCATGGTTCCGCAGTTCTTGATGTCTTGAGACAAAGCAAGGAATCAAGCAAGTAATACACAGTTCTTTGTTTCTGTAATACTATCTAATTGTAGTACTTTTCATCTGCAAAATGCCTTATTTTACAAAGGAGGGCTGAGTTTTGATTTCTATGTGGCAAATGCAAGACTCAGATTGACCAACATCCCTTGCAAAGCTAAAGGTCAAACCTCAACAGATTTTGTTTGTTTTCAGGGAGAACTATTGGACTAGGGTACTACAGTCTGATTTGGGTGTATTAACTCAGATTGAGAGGTCCTGATATGGCTAGGTTACTTCTGCCTGGTTAAAGTCTGCACCACTATGATAAGGAAACCAGTGCAGACAGTGGAGGCCATTTAGTAAGGCAGTGTTAATAAAACACGGGTTTTTTTTCTAAACATGAGCATTATCTGCACAAATACAGCTGGTGCCAATTGCATTCTGCCCTCGTGCACCACAGTCTGTCTGCGTGGGACTCTCTGCATTTGCAGTCACAAAGGAGAAACAGACTTTCATTCAAATGTCACATCTGGCTGCTGAGTCTGTACGAGGGAGGTCTCAGCTGCCGGGTCCTCAGCTGCTGCTCTTGTTTGAGTACATTCACACCTTGTGCCATTCCCTGACCAGGCTGCTGTTGCTTTTGTTGTGAAGGATCTTACTGATTTTTTTTTTAATTTCTTTTTTTACTGTGTTTCATTTTGCTTTTGCAAAAGCAGTAACTTTGTGGAATCTTGTGGCTTCAGGTCTAGAAAACATAGCAGACTTTTTTAGGTGTCCCTAGAATTAACATTGATAGTAGCTGCCTATTTGCTCCGTTGTTGGGCAGTATCAGCTCTTCCACAGCTATCTCTGTACAATTAGTTAACAATTATGGAGCTTTATTTACATTTCTCTAGGAACTTGGAAGCCTCTATATACCCACTGAATTATGCTGGTATGACAATTCAAGAATTTGGCGTGTGCCCTCCTGAAAATTCAGGTTACATTCTGTTGTATCATATTACGACTGAGGTCTTCATTGTATATTGCCTTAGAGAAAAGATGGGCTTTTTTTCTTCCCCCCCCTGTTTCTGACACTATTAATAGTTGCTCTGCCTCTGTGCAAACCCATTCCTGGAATTTAAAAAAAAAAACCAACATGCAAATTCAAATTCCGCAGAACCTTGTATATCTAGTACTAACCTTGCTTTCTCCATCTCTGACGCAAATTATAAATAGTTCTCACTTAAGAATTGACCTTTCATAAAAGCTAATAGGTTTGATTGTTTAAATTTTATTCACATTCTCATGTTGATGGAGTCTATAAAATACTGTAGTCTGTTACACTATAGGCAGTAGATTAAAAAAAAAAAAAAAACCACAGAAAAAAATTCCTATTTTTGTCCAGTAGTCTTCAGCACTCATCACTTCACTGAAATTTTGCTTCTAATGCTAGCTTTTTTCCTAAGTTCTGGTACATTCCTATGGATATGTGTAATAAGCTACTTATTGAGCCATGTGGTGGACTTACTCTATTTAAGCTGTTTAAGTGTGTTAAATAAGACAAATCCTGGAAATTTTTTCTACAATTTTTGGTTACGTGAGGACTTCTGAAATTATTTCCCCCATCAGAATAAAATGGTAATAAGAATTCAGAGCAGAACTAATGAAATACTTCGTTGCAGTAATGTTGACAAATAGGCTTGGCTTACTCTAAAATAGTTTTAATGTGAAGATGAAATGAAAATGTAGAGGATATTTTAGGCTAAAAGGTGTTTATCATTAGCCAACGCACCTGCCATCAAAAATTTGCCCTTTCCATATTTTCTTCTAGTCATAGAAGTGTTTGTACTGGAAGGGACCTTTAAAGATCATCCAGTCAAACTCCCCTGCAATGAGCAGAGACATCTTCATGGAACTGCCTTGTCAAAAGGAAAACACTCTGCGGTGTCGTGACAAGACAGGCATCCCACTGCGTGACCTCTGCGTGCAGAGAACGTGAGCTTAAGCCAGTGGGGAAGTGAATGGATTGACTCCATGTGACTGTGGAGATGAGGTGGTGGTGTGTGAGGTTCATGCAAAAAGCCAGAGCAGCAGCAGACAGGCACCAACCTTCCTGTGGGAGATTTTGGAGGTTCCCTAATATTTCTGAGGAAAGGAAGTGAGTAGTGACCTGCATTATGCAAGGATGGGCTGGTAAAGCAGAACTGAGGAGAAAACAGAATCTTCCTTTTGCAGACCCTTCAGCTCCTTCTCTGTAGGACTGAGGAGTTTTGTGTGACACCTCATACTACGGGTTTTGCTGTTCTAGAAAGCATAAACAAGATTCTAGATAGCAAGGGCAGAGCTGTTCTCTGCAGCTTCCCAGTGCTGTTTGTCTACAGGGCCTGCAAAACATGTCATTGCTCCCTGCAATCAACCAGACATTTTCTTTCTGTTCCCAGTGCTTGTGAATGAGCAAAAAGGGAATAAGCAACAGCAAAACCCATCCTTATGTTCCTTCTATGCACTTTTTTTGCAGCTTTCCCACATACTTTGATAGCAGAAAAGGCAAGTCACTCACTCAGCCTGCAGTCATGGTCTTGCTTGGGGTCAAATTTCAGTTTACCAGTTATAAGCAAGTAGAGAGCTGTGTTGTGGTCTTTCCTCACTTTGATTAAGATGCTTTTGTGTTACTACAAGCCAGTACTGCTCTCTCTGTTTGTGAGTAATGGTGACAGGTTAAATGCTAGGGAGGGCCCCTCTCTTCCATTGTCCTGCCCAAACCACAGTTCCTCTATGGAGGTTCTTTAGGGAGTGCAAAGTTCCTGTGCAAAAGAAACAAATATGCTTTTCATGCAGGGGTATCCACCTGTTGTTCCAATCACTGTCCCAGATACAAAAGTCTCTTCCTGAACTTGGCTACTTGGACCATCTTGGAAAATGCTGATTGTATGCCACTAGTCTCTCGTGAGAAGAAGAGTGCATTTAGTACCCTCTATCTTCATTCAGTCTCTGTTGTCTTACATGTTGCTAGCATCACCAAGAGTACCTTTTATGAGTGTTTTGTATCTATGGAAAAAGATCTGATTCTTGCAGATCAGATTCTTTATTACTTGCCATTGTTGTTAAATGCAAGCAAGCAAAAATCTTGGAATTTTAAAAAATTCTTAATACCTTAGTATTTTCATTTTGCAACACTTGAATTCACAAAGAGCTTGCATTATACAGTTACAGAGCTACTTATACTGGATGTGTTCTGTTGCTTGTTTTGAAACAAGAAATTAAAACCCAGAGAAACTTCAACCCTTCAAACACAACTTGAAAAATAAAAAATAAATTTCAAAAGTACAAAATCTGAAGGAGTGCGGTCCATTCATCAATCATGTGTTTGGTCTGCATTAACACGGAGGACTTGATTTTGTTGGCCTGGAACAGATAAAGAGCTTCTTTGTTTTAAGCTTTATTTCTGTGAGAAGTGTCTGACTCAATGACTGTCCCATAAGATGGGATTTTGTTCATTTTGTGATGGATGTTGCTGCTGGATGATTGTGAAAAACAAAATCATCTTGGGAGCTTCTAACTTGGTGTCTCCTCAGTAGGGAGACAGGGCTCACTGCTTTAGGACTGATTTCTCCATGATTGCCATTGGCACTTGCTGTGTCACAGTAAGATGATTGCAGATACAACCACCTTTCCTTTGAATGGTCTTATCAGTTATACAAATGCTACAAATCTCACCATTATTGTATCATTTCCAGTCTCTTCCTTTCATGACTGGAGTAGCAAAGCTGAACTCCAGTAGGCATTGCCTTAAGCACTATTTTAATAATTATTTTGAGTGATATTATTAAATGGCCCTTGATTTCTAACTGTAAATCAAGTCAGATGGAGATGGCATAAGAGGCAGGATGTAATGAAGCTGGCGTCTGGTTGTGTTAAGAGAGAGATGTTGGATAAAACTGCAAAGAATTAAGAGCTCTTGCAGGAAAATGTGTCATGTAGATCCCTGCTGGCAGTTTAGAAGCTTCCTGGTAACAGAGCAGCACTATGGTGCCTGTGGAATTGTACTCCCCTTCAGAGCAGGTGTGCAGAGCTGGGACAGTGACAACCAGTCTTTGCTGGGACAGAGCTGGGACAGTGACAAGCAGTTGCAGTACAGGAAAGGGAATTGGAATTCCTGACTGGCTCTCAGACTGAGAGGAGCAGATTGAGAGGAGCAGGCTGCAGACCACGATGCTGCTTCTGCACGATTAAAAAGGGTAAAGCTGTCCTCCAGAGTCAATGTGTAATTCAGCTTTTTGTTTAGGGAGTGACTGTGGTGGCCTAAGCACGCTATGAAAAACCAATCAACTTGTTATCTTTTCATCATTATTTGTATTTAATCTAATTAGCTGATTTCCCCCTTTGTCTACCTTTCTGTGGCTGCTTAGCATAACTGAAGAGAGGATGCAGGGTGGCCTTCTGAGGAACCTTGATGTAAAAATGTGGCTTTAAGAATGAGTCAGCTTTGCTTCACTCAAATGTCTATCCATCATCTTTCATGGCTCAGTGGGTTTGTACATACATTCTTCATTGCTGGAAACTCTTGTTCAGCTAAAATAACACCTTTGTCAAGTGACATTTTGAAAATCCCTACTTTATTTTTGTCTGTATTAATGCTATT
Organism: Urocynchramus pylzowi; assembly: GCA_013397555.1. Taxonomy (NCBI): domain Eukaryota; kingdom Metazoa; phylum Chordata; class Aves; order Passeriformes; family Fringillidae; genus Urocynchramus; species Urocynchramus pylzowi. Next base: position 510,317 of record VZRH01005442.1, on the reverse strand, counting down.
ATCTTGTCCTGTCCCATCAGCAGATTTCAAAGCCCTCTCTCAAAAGAGGAGTGACATTGTCCACTGCAGCTTGGTGCATGTGGGAGGGGAGTTTGTTCAGGTGACAGAGGAGGAAGCCACCCATGTTCAATGAGCTCCAGCCTCAGGACCTGATTTCTAGAACCCATCAATTTAACATGAGCTCCTCTTTGCACCCAACACAGCAAAGCTACTCAGAGCTCAACTTTCATCTCAGCTCAGCTCAGTTGCTTGTCCAGCATGCATTGAATAGCTGTGAATATTACTGGGAGAACTGGAAGAGGCCATTTGGCCCAGAGGAACAAGACAACATTCACCTGGGAGGAGTTCTGGCTGCACCAGGCACCCTCTGCACCAAAGAAAATGTGCACAGGCCGTGGGGTACAAAGCTGAGTGGTGATATGAGGCACATTTGAGTTTTGTGTGGGAGAAGGACTCTGCACTGGCTCTGTTTGTGGCATTGCTGCATGGCTGCTGGGTGCACCCCATTAATTCCACAGCATCCTCCCTCACCACAGAGTTTGCCCAGCCCTGGACCAGCCTGCAAGCCATTCCCTGATACCACTCTTTGCCCTGGATGTCTCTTACATCACAGCTGTCAAGAGCCTACAGCTTGCTTGTTCCTTGTTGACCCTCATTTTTGCCAGGCCAGCACAGGCAGCCTTTCCCTTAGTCTGGAAAGCAAGAACAATTCTTGCTGACTAGAGGGATCACAGAGCAGGACAAAGAAAAAAGAAGCTGCAGTGGGAGCTGTCTGGCTTCCAGGTTAGTCTGTGCACCAGACAAGTGCATAGCTCAGCAGTTCACTGGGCCTCTGCTATCAGCATCACCAGCTGTGAGGATGATGTGCCGTGCCACCTTGGGATGTTATGATGGCTTCAGTGTCATCTATGAGAATTTGAAGCACCTCACACATGAATTTGTCTTCCTTTTCCTTTTCAGAAAAGGTGATGGGTGGCGTAACCCACTCTTGCTATCAGATTTTCCTAAGTGATTTACACAGTGGATTCTCGGGTTTTGAGTAGTAAGAATTTATAGTCTTTTTCTTGAAAACAAGGGCTCTTTCTTACTTCAAGTAATGTCTTCCACAGCTTTTATTATTATCTGCATTAATGCAGATCCTTGCTTGTCATCCTCAGCAAACTGCAAATGGAAGTGCTTCCCCAAAATTATGATGGATATATGTGTGTGTGAGATTTAAGTGTACTGCATTTTATTTTCAGTCTTGTATCATGAGAGAGGTCACATGGAGATGAGCTTCCACTTACATCTCTCATTTAGAGTGATGAGTACAATGGCACTACAATATTTTTACATTACTTCTTCAGCCCTTTCCTGATGCATTTTAATGCCTTGTTTGCTCTATGCAGCCTTGGCTGAATGCTGAGCAGGCACTTCATTATTGACAGTGTAAGAAAAGAATTCATCTGGTTTATAGTAAGTAATCTGAATTGCTGTTGTTGTCCAGTAAAAAGAAACACCAGAAATATCTTCTAATACATATTTTTCAACTCTTAATTTATCTGCCACCACATTACTGATTTTTTTGCCTCTTTTAAAATCATTTTTGTGCCAAAATCTAAACACTGCTGTGTGAGTTTCCTTCCTGTTACAGATTTCTGATTAATTAATATCCTGTGAGTGGCTACTGGGGAATCACAATGTTTGCATTTTGCTGTTATCAAATGCAAGGATTCTATGTGTGGTTTCTAAGTTATGACAGACCCTTTCTACACAATCTCTGTTTTTACTTTCTTTTGTTTTGCCAGATAGATCTCCAATGAATGAAAATTGAGTTTTGGAGTTAAGTACTTTTGGAAGAAAGGACATTAATTTTAAAATATATACTTTTAACCAAGATGCTTCAATTTATTCATGCATGCTGGAAAATCAGTTTTTCAAAACACTTTTATTCAAAAATATTCAAAATATTTTCCATGTTAATTAAAATACAGAAGTGCTATCCTGAATTACAGTGATAAAGTAATTCAAAATGCCTACATATACACCTACATATAGGCATATATGTCAACCTGAAAGAAAATGCACCTAAAATAAAAGGTAATGGCTTTGCTTTGAGTCTTTGTGCATGTAAAGAATATATTTTGTGCTTTTTCTTAATGACAAGGGGTATATCATTCCCCCTGAAAGGAAACACTTAAAAGTAGCAGGTACTGCTAATAACTGCCTAAGAGTCACAAGTGAACATGTTCCACACAGATCAACTGCAGAATAAAAAAGTGTGGTTACAATCATCCTTCTTGAATACATGAATATGTTTTCCAAGTGCATGTGCTGATGACAAGGTGCTGTCTCACCTCTGCCTCCATGCAGGCCAATGTCTTGAAGCTGGTGAAAAAGAAGGCACACAGTGCAGTGCTTTGCACAGAGCTGAGCAGTGATTTGTAATCACAGCAGAGAAACCTTGCATGTCCATCCTCCATGTTCCACATTTGGGACACCTTCTGTCGTAACACTCAGAAAATCTAGAGGCACAAATAAAGCTGAAGTAAGTAATTATGGGGCACTAGCTTATTGTTAAATGTGTCTGCATTTGCTTAGCTTTTCAAAGTTCCTGCTTTTCAAAGTTCCTGCTGTTGTCAGTTTGCTTGCTGCTGAGTTCAGTGGCTGCTCTGAAGTGTGTCACAGGGCGTCTTGGTCCCCTGTGGACTGTGTGTGGAATGAACTGGTAGATTCAGTGTGGTAGGTGATGTGAACTCCACACCACTTGCAGAAATACCCTGGTAACTGCCAGTTCTTGAAGAGCATCTTCAGGTACTTCTTAAACTTCTCCCCCATGAAGAAGTAGATGACTGGGTTGAGGCAACAGTGAAAAAGGCCGAGGATTTCCGTTATCTGGAAAGCATAGTCCAGATTCCTGCTCACTTGACAGTCTTTAATGACTCCCATAAATTCCAGCAGTTGTAAGAAAATAACAATGTTGTAGGGGGTCCAAAAAAAGAAAAACACAATCATGACAACAAAAATCATCTTCACAGCCTTATTCTTTTTGTCATTTCTACAGTGAACTAATGTTTTAATGATCATGGAGTAGCAAAATGTCATAATTATAAAAGGGATTAGGAGCCCTAAAATGTTGACTTCCAAAGTGGAAAAAAGCTTCCATGTTGTGAAATTGCCTGGAAATCTCGGCTTGCAGGTAGTAAAATTGTGTTCATTAAAGGACTCCCTAAATACAAGCTCAGGGACTGAGGCTGAAAGGGCTACTAGCCACACAACAAGGCTAGTAATCAAGCCATGGAAGGTGGTCCTTGCTTTCAAGGAAAGCACTGCACGAACTATTGCCAGGTATCTGTCTATGCTCATAAGCATAATAAAAAATATCCCACTGTAAAACCCAACCAGGTAGATCCACGAAATGATTTTACACCAGGGAGTTCCAAAAACCCATTGGTCTACTGTGAAATAAGACCAGAATGGCAAGGATAGAACGAAGAGCAAATCTGAGATGGCGAGGTTTAGCAGGTACACATCAGTCATGCTCTTCAGCCTCTTGTATTTGAAGAGGACCACGATGACCAGAATGTTTCCAGCGAGCCCGACCAGGAATACCAGGGAATACAGAACAGGGAGGAAGGAGGCTGCAAACCTCCTGACGCCTTCTTTACTGCACAGTTTTGGAGCATCGTAATAACTATCGTAATAGTCATAAAAGGTTGAGGGCTCGACTTCAAGGGACTCTGTACTTGAAGAACTCATGTTTTTTCCCCCAGTTCTGAGAAGGGAAGAATATAAAAATGTCAGTGACTTTCAGTGCGTCAAGACCACATGGTTACTCCACAAACCTGAACCACGAGTGACAGCTCGGGACATGACTCACTGCAGGTTCTCAGACATTATGCAAGCATTATGGGATGGATGCATGGGCACACTTGAGCAAGGTATTGTCCTTAGCATGCGTGCATTTAGTCCTTGCAGCACTGAGCAACTTGCACGTCAAGCACAAAGGGATGTTCAAATGGAAGACAGGAAAGCAAATGGGAGTGAAAGATGTGGGCCACAGGTGTCAAATTAGAGAAGGTAAAGTTCCATGTAGAGCAAAGTAAAAAAGCAAACTCATGGTTCATAGCAGCTCAGAATTTCACTCACCCACCTTTCCCATCAGGCATATGTCACCCACCATAGGAAGACAGTGATAAACATGCACCAGACTTTTCTTACAAAATTACATTTTCTGAAAGCTGTCAAGAGCTTTCAATAAGGGATTATTTTTTAGTGGCTAAATGAATAACAGGAATTTGTCATCTTCATATGTATGTTCTTTTCTAATAGGCAGACACAGAGTTTTAAGTGTTATAAGTTGGACACAGGGAAAATATCTTGCTGACTTATGAGTCTGTGTGTTATTCATATCACAGCATCATTCTTTTAGCCTAACATACCAGAAATTTAAGTCTGAGTTCTGTTCTTACTTGTGTGTGTTATTTACATCACAAGTGGGATTTTTTAGCGTAACATATCAAAACTCTAAGCCTGAGCTGTTTTCTTTCCCTTTGTCTTCATTTTATGAATGGAAAGCAGAAGAGAAGTGAGTTTCTTAGCTTTACTTGTCTTAGCCCTGTGTGTTGCTGCTACATACCAGCAAACATTGATTATCATGAATCTGAGACCCACTCTGTGTGGTCCCAAGCATGACACCTTCCCAGCCTACAGTTCTGTTCCATTCTACACAGAGAGGAATTTAATCTGATTTACAAGTCACAAGGACAGAAGTGTTTGACACCAGTGGTGTAGAAATGACAGCTTTGCAGCAACTGCACCCAGACATACCTGAATTTAATCTAGGTTCAGCACAATACATTTGAATACTTAAAAACATATGCTCACAGAATACACCCACTTCTGATGATGCAAGAATTCTTAAAACTGCTTAAACAAATTACCTGAGCAACTATAAAAGGTAAATGAAAAAGCATTACATTCACACATATCATGAGTGTACATGATACACAAATTTTTGAGCAATTGCATTTTATGAATTTTACCTTTTCTCCGCCTTTCTTCTCACACAATGTGAAGAATCTTCTTTGCTCTAAGGGTGCAGAATCTCTTGCTCCTCTTCAGGTAGCTCTGCCAGGGAGGTGCTACCCACACAGCAGTATTCACCAGATGTAAAAAGCAGATATCACTAGGTAGCTGTGTCTCTTAGCGGAAACTTTGACTTCCTTAGACTTGTATCACAATTACTTCTCTTCTCAGTGCTCATCAGAGATAGTCCCTTTAAGTCAGAAATAGAATTAAACTCATAATGTTTTAAAAAAACACAGTTTCCACTGGGAGACTGATTACTGAGTTAAAGCATTTTCATCTCATCCAACAATCATTAAAACTGATGTCAGTAAGCATGGATGTCACTCAGCTCTCATTCAACTGAAACCTTGTTCTTTTCTTAATCTCAGAAAAAAAAAAATCAAAGAATCCTCTGTAGAGAGCAGAGAGGAGGCAGGTGCTTGGTGGGTGTGTGGGAAGTGTGTTTCTAGTCCTTCTCTGACAGATAACTAATTTTGCAAGTTGCATTATGTAATTGTAGAAGAGAAAAGCTGTATAGATAGTGTAGGGAAGGCTCCTTTTAATCAATATTGCTTGATCTTCCTAACTCCTACTTATCTTACTAAAATAGAAATGAAGCCATGTTAATTCACACTACCTTTTTGCTTGATGTTTTCTGTTGCAGGTTTTGTATACAGCAAATCTACCTCCTACCACTGCCCAGGACAAAAATTTAACAGTGGTCAGAATACTGAATAAGAAGTAGGCTGTGCACACGTGTGTGTGGTCTAAGGGCAGAGTGTGCAAAGTGCTGAGGTTTACCGAGGCTCTCTGTCACAGTAGGAAGCTCAGCAGCTTCTATGAATTTCTCCTGAGAGTGAGATGGGCCTTATTTGTCTTTTGGGGGATCCTGAGAAGGGAGAAGAGAGAGCAGAGGACATATGGTAGTCAAGTGGGATGGTTGTGAGTCCTGCCAACAGAGCAGCTGTGCTGGCAGCCAGCAGGTGCTGGTCTCCTCTGCTTCCCAGAAAAGGCCAGGCAAGCAAAAGTACGAGCCATTTCTCAACACATTCTTGTGATCAGCAGAAACTGAAAATACACAATGAGAAGCAGAAACAAGAAATCTACAGAAGGTGGTAGTGAGAGTAGGAAGAATCAGACATCTCTGTCCACAACTGGTTATATGTCTTCTTGTTTGCTCTCTGGTGTTATTCCAGACACAAAAGGTATAGCTTTTGTTCAGTTATGCCATTTGCTGCTATCTCATATGCCTCTGACACTGTTATACTGCCCAATAACTTCTGTTTGGCTGAAAAGCTTGATGTGAATGTGAATGTGAAAAGCCTGAAGCATGAGATGCAGGATCTACTGGTTTCAAGTTTTGACAGAATAAAACAATTGTATGGGAAGGACCTTGTCAGTCATCTTTCACAAGCTACGTCTGTAGAGATTTTTAAATTGGTCTCTGGGAGATGTTCCTCCTGTACAGATTATTGCTCTGCAGATCACTTACATTTTCTCTTTATTGTACTAGCAGTCCTTAAAGGATGTGGACATCAGATAAGCAGACAACGCTGTTGGACCCATTTCATCAGCTCTGCTCACAGAAACCAGAAGGTGTTCCTCTTGCTGTTCTTTTGTCTCTGTAAGGGCCTCCTTAATCTCTTCTTTGACATGTCATTGCACTAGAGCCACAAGTTCAGCTCTTCAGCCACAATAGCTATGACAGAAAATCTTTCTTTGAGTACATGCTTTTCAGGAAAAAAACACCTCTTGCTCTTTACAATGCTCTCTTAGGCATTGATGTTTCTTCATTCTGGCTGTAAATTTTTTCTCCTCAATAAACCACCATGCATCTGCATGCTTATCTTGTCCCACCCATTGTTTTCAGCTCTATCAAACAAGATATCTTCTTTGAATTTCATCAGTGATGATTTTTCTTGATTTCCAGATGAAGAGGTGAATAGAACTGAATCCAGATATTAAATCTCTTTGACCCTGTAAGAACTCTGTTTGGTTAAGGAATGATTTCCCACCAGCAGCAACATTTTGCAAGAGGTGTTGACCATCATCATCAGTCTTTCGAGACCTATCCTTAGCACACAGGCTGCATTTCAGATATGCTTCTGATCTTTCAGGCATACTGTCAGCAGGGAAATAGTCTGCAGCCATGTGAATTCCAGTTTAGAATGATCCATGTGGCACTAGCCTGAAGAAAGCACCTACCTGGCACAGTGCCTTTTGCCCAGTCCTCCTTTGGAAGGCTTTCGAGTAGCAAATGCACCTGCCATAACACCAGCTCACTTCATGCTAAATTGCCAGAGGGGAAGGGCTGTCTTTGTAAGGAAACTGAGCAAGAATGTTTCTGCAGAAAGAGGAATGCTCAGCCACAAAAAAAAAGAAAAATGGTTGCAGTTACAGATGCTGAAAACTTATGATCTCTGAACTCCAGAAAATGAAGATTAAAAAATATATCTGCCAGTTCATGAAAATCAAGAGGATGTGAAACAATCCTGAAATACCTTCTGATGGCTTACCAAAAAACAGAGTCCCTGGGAGAGCCTGCAAGGAAAACTGGGGAGAAAACAGGAAAAAAACAAAATCTTTGAGCAAATGAGACAATGCAGAAAATAGAGGAAAGGCGTTGTGAGTGCAGGTCCTTCAATTGCTTGGAGAGAAAGAAGAGTGGAAGGGACTGAGCATAGCTGTAGGCTCTAGTAGGGGAGCTCTGAGTTCCCTTGTAAAACATGGCAGCCTGTCTTTTCCAGATGCTTCTTGGAGAACCTGGCAGAGACTAAGAAAAGGAGAATAGCAGGAGATGGCAAGATTACTGAGAAAGGGGGAAGCGTTTCAGTGATGTTGCTGTAAAACTAAAGGTTTTGCAGGGGAAGAGAAGAAGAGAAGAAATCATTTTACCTCTTTACTAAGTGGTATCAGGATATGTGTCACCAGCCAAATAAATCACAGGGTGGACCAAACCTGATTGGCCTGACTGGAAGGAGATTAACCTTTTATACGGGATGGTGTGTGTGTGGGGCCACACTAAGTGCAACAGGAAGGAACTTAATAAATACAAAATGTGGAACAACCCATACCATAAAAAACTTTGCCTTTCACCAAAGGATTATTTCAGCCCCTCCCATCTTTTATGGGAAGTCTTATCATTAATTTGCCATTTTACAGGAGTCATTGCCCAAGGAAGAACTGGAGACAGACATTTACCTAACCCACTAACTAGGCTGTGAGATGCTTTCCACTGATATGCCAGTGCACCATCCACTCTGTCTGATCTCAGCCCTGGCCAGGGACAGATTATTCAGACAAACCCTCATTTGGAAGAGGCAGGCCCACAAGAGAAGCAGATGACAGTAAATAAAAAGGGACAACTATTGCAAGCTTAGTATTATGATTGATTGTGTGGATTGGTGCAGGATCCAGGTTGCCAAAGTCACAGATGGACAAACATTTACCTTTCTCATCAAACCATCCTCTCCATCAGGTGGCACACTCCTTGTGTGTTGTCTGGCCTTGTGGAGTTCTTCTTTTGCAATTCAGGTGAATTTGGATCATGGTTTGCACATCTGTAGTTCCCATTCTTCCTTGCTAGCAAAGTGTTTGTGCTACCAGTTCATTGTACAGTTCCTTTCTTCGTAATTTCTTAATGTATTCCAAATTTCCTGTAGCAAAACAGAGCAATCTGAGAGAGAAAATTCCTTAAAAAAGGAAGTGAATAATTTCCTAGCTTTAGAGAAAACCACTGTTGTTGTTTCTCAGATGATTCACTCACAATTTACTTCAATGTTTTTGAATGCATTGATTCCTTTTGGCTAAGATAGCTGTTTGTGCTGACAAGGAAATTATTTAAGCCAAAAACATCTTTACCTTGTTCAATGCTAAGCTGCAATTCCTCTCATTTTTTTCTTTCAGTGGACCAGGCCTGTGTATTCTACTGTTTGTATCCACTGGTGATTCTGTGAATGGTGTCAGTCATCCTTTTCCTCAGCCTAATTTGCTTTCTTTCTGCATGCTGTTCTTGCAAAGCTGCTATAGACAGAACTCCTCATTTAAAAAAAAAAAAAAAAAAACAAACTGAAACTTCTCACCTCAAATATGACAGAAATAGTCATTTTGTATGCTGAATTTTACTTAAAATAAAAATCACTGATGCAAAAAACATCAGGGGGCACCATTAGGGGTGATGAGTTTATTCTTAAATCTGAAATAGCACAGCAGGGAGCTTTCTTTGTCATGATCAGTGATCTGTTAAATGTCACCAAGCAGTTTCTACAGGTAGGTAAGAAATCTGGGCTGCTTCCACTCTGAGGAGCAGCTGATACCTGAGATTTAATTTTTTTTTCCTAAATGTCAAGGCTGGTCTTTCTGGGGAAAAAAAAAAAAAAATCAAAAAAAACCACCAAAACAAACCCACCAAAAAAATAAGGCAGTGGTGAACACAGAAGTGTTCTCAGGCCACTTTTGTGTTGTTTATTGTGATGAGTTTAGATACAGAGGAAGGATGACAATGTGGTGTAAAGGCTTTGTGTTCTGTGTGTTTTGTGTTGGTGCCCCCAAGTCTCAAACACTTCAGTTGCTGGTAGCCTTTAAAACTTTACTAAATGACTAGTCTTATCCTAAACATCTACATCTTCAAAGTCTCTCCTACCATGTTCCTCCCAAGGCAGATGTAATATAAAGGAGGCTAGTTAAAAAACTAAACTATTTGCAGAGGATCAAGAGTGAGAAAGAACTAACACTTGATCTTACTGGTTACTAATCTTTCCATGCTTGCTAAGGCCCAGGCACTCTGTTATCCCATGGAAAAGCTGTTTCACTGCAAGGCAATCTGTACAGCCATCTTATACAGTATTCAGTTCACTTTTAGTAGCAAGGAAAACCACCCAGGACACCAAAATAAAACTGTGACAGGCACAACAAAAGGTTTTCCTTGGAGCATCTCTGTCATCTTTGTGATTCACAGGATACCATGATGTGCTTTTTGAATTGAATTGTTGGTGAAACTCCCTGTAGTTAATTTTACATCCACAGACTTTCATTTTCTCACAAGCAAATAGATAAAACCTCAGAGAAATTGATGTTTCTTCCATCAGCACAATGGAGTGACTAATTTTTTCTTACTTTTCATAAATATATTTTTTTCACTCTATGCTTGCTCATCAGTAACTCCACTTGCTTGACTGGGGTGCCCTGCTTTAACCATGAGTGACTTTCAGGGCCGATGGAGTTTAATAATGCCACCTTCTGGAGGGAATGCAAAGAAAGCACCGACACTAAAGATGGGCCGGAGCGACGATGGAGCGAGCTTAGGGCAGAGGGTCCTGCGTCAGCAAGGGTGCTTACAGGGACAGAGAGAAGGTGTGGTGACTCTGGAAATATTTGGCTCCAGGTGCTGTTAGCCTTGTGCAAAAAGATATATGCCACTGTCTACAGCTGCACCTCCTGAATCTGACTTCAACTGTAAACCCTGGCCTGGGCATTCTGCGTGGCTTATACTGCAACTTGAATTTTGTCCATCCCTTCACTGTAGCCTCGTGAAACCTGAACTACCAGGGGGATCTGGAGAGCAAGGCTCAGCCATGGGACCAAGGAAAAGGAGATGAGCAAGTGATCAAGTGAGGGTGAACCTTAATGTTTCAAATGAGGGCTCCCTTGGGGGAAAACAAAACAAAACAAAACACCCCAAAAAAACCCAAAAATAACCCCAAACAAACAAAGAAAAGAAAAAAACCAAAAAAACCAAAAAAACCCCCAAAAACAAACCACCAAGAATGAAAACCAACCAACCAACCAAAAAAGAAAAAAGAAAGAGCTGATCACAGTATGAGGATGCCTATTTTCTAAGACAGGAATCCAAGGGGGAGGGGGACTACAATAAAGCAAAGACTCACTGCAGAGGGGCTCTGAAGCCACTTAGGGGTTATGATTTTAGCCAGCTCTAATTTAGTAAGTTTTAGTCAGCTCTAATACTGCCATTCCCAAAACGGGCAAACCCAGCTTTGAGCCTCCTCAGACACAATCCTCCCAGGGCAAAGAAGATGTGAGGAGAAGGTTCTTCATCTGTACCAGAAGACCTAGCATGACATCCCCAGGAAGTGCTGAAGAAGCAATTCCTGGGCACGCTTACGCAGCTCCCCATCCCTGGCTGCGTACAGGCCACTAGCACTGCTGGCTCCCATTTTCCTGTGGGGAATGCTCCCATTGCCTGGTGCTCCAGCTGTGGCCCAGCTGGGATCTATGAACTCCATCTATGCTGCAATTGTTGCCTGGGCCCAAGTGGGTGGCAAGGGGCTGTGGACAAAGGTGGTTCAACAGCCTGCTCCAGGTGCGTTTCAGATTTACCAGTTCCTTCTGGTTGGCTCCTGCCTGGTCGGAGACTGGAAAAACAATGGAAGCAGCAGCACAGCGCTTCAAGCAGCTCTTACCTGTGAGGGACCGTCCTGCTCCGGGGCACAGGAGATTCCTCACTGGAGCAGCAGCCCGTGTCTGACACCAGGGGGAACTGTCTCGTCACAGGAGCCATCGTCGCTCTGCTTCTTCAGCTTTGTCGGTGTCCTCCGACGTGCCCTGCAAGGATGGGCCACTGCAATCTCTGCTGACATTCCTACGCCTCTCGGTGGCGCTGGCTTTAATTTTAACGTAGCAAACTGATGGGCTAAACGTGAGCTCCTCACGGGAGAAATGCAGCTCCTCAGTTGCCTGCATTATCCTGGCATATTGGACCTAGGTGTTGTGGGACTGTTGTGCTGCAGCTGGATATGGGGCAGTGACAAATGCATGCAATTTATCAGAGACTTAAAATCTGAGTGGGATGGGAAACAGACTGTTCCAATGACAGCTGAAGTTGGAAAGTGAATTATATCCCCTGTACAGTAAAACAGCAATGCCAGAATCCTTGCTGGCATTCTCTATCCCATTCACCAAGCTCTGCCTTCAGTGATAGAAAGTTCATGTGCTCCTTCCTGCTGATTGAAATACCATGGTTAGAAATGTGGTAAATGCAAATTGTTCTTCAAAAGCAAACCATTTTCCACATGTCCAATGGGAGTTATTTCACAGTATTTCTTTAGGGAGAGGAACAAAAAATGCAACATATTTACATTTTTGTGTTGCATATTAGTGTAACAAGCAAAATTGGACAGGAAAAGTTGGTGGATTTTTTTTTTTTTTCATTTTGAAAACAATGTGTTAACCCTGGCCCTATAAAACACAGATCTTGAGGTTTGGGTGTGTATGGTGAAAACCAAGCTCTTACAGTGGCTACCAAGTAAATTAGGAAGTTCTGCTTACAAGTGGCAGCAGAATTACTGCTAACTTCAACAGAAACTATATGTATGTGGTTAAGTGTCAGAAACAAATTTTTAATAGTTAGAAATTGTTCTCAGTTTTTGCTTTCACTACTGAACTTCAATTTCACAATAATAACTCTGGATGGCACAGATTTTCACTAGAGTTTTGGGTGTCCTACAGAGTTAAGAAACTTAAATGCAAACAGTAAAACTTTGAGCAGGACTAGGTATGTTCTTAATACAGAAAATGTTTCATTCAGTGGCTATTTTAGAAGTGATGTGTTAATGGCCTTTGGCAAATATGCATCATGCTTGGGCTATAATTACAGAGGAAAGACATTACCAGATGGGACCTGAAAAAGCAACAGTGGGTAGAGATAGTGCAACTTCAGATTTTCTTTGAAAAATTCTCATTTGTTTTTTAGTGATAGCAGGACTTGGGATTTGCATGGATCAGACTTGTTCCCTCGTTGTCCTGCTAAGACAGGGGCCTCATATCACTCACAAGATCTCAGTGAGGGACCTCACAAAAGTTATAGAGACAAGACAGAAGTGACAGAACTTAACCTATAACCCATTAATTCATTAATAGTTTCTCTGTGAAGAACATCATTAAAACTTCAGACTACCCTGGGCCAGGACTTCAAATCCACTCCCACCAAATGCTGAATCCAAAGGAAATAGTGACTGGTCCTTCTGATGCCAGTGTTGGAAATGTCAGCTTTCACTGCTGAGCAATTTCTTAGGCCAATGTGATGCTCTGACCAGCTGCACCTCTAAGCTTTTTGTACAAGTTTTTGTTAAAAGAAACTCCAAGAATCAAAAAAAAAAAAAAAAAAAAAAAAAAAAAAAAAAAGCAGAAATGAAATGTAAATCCTATTGTTTTGGAAATATGTTGTAACATTTGAATGAGATGCATTCACAGTGGCATCTAAAAAACCACTGATGTTTATGTATCTCACTGCAAGCAGTTCAGCTAAATATAGGTCTTCTTCATTCTGTTTTTAAGTAGAACATGAAATATAGTCATGAACCTGCCAAGGACATTTGGATTCAGGTTTTACTAGTTCCTCAAACTTAACCCAGCTGGGAAAAGATTTATAGTAAGTGTCAGTGTGATTCTCAAACAGGAAAAAATGTTGATAATAATGAAAAATTAGGATGCAAAGATAGCTCATCAACCTCAAAACCCCAAAGCCCAACACCCACCCCCCAAAACCCAGAGATTTCCTCACCTTCTTTTTGCACAGGTACTATTCAATGGATAGATACAAGTGTGTGTGCATTTCCATGTGTAAATCGTGACTTGCTAAGTAAGCAAGAGTCTGTCCTTAATTTATAGCAGATGAAAGTTTTATCCCATACTGAGAGAGTGGTTTATTTTCTCATGGGTAATGGGTAAGAACTGGATGTTGCAGGTCCTTGGGGCTGTGTTGATCCAGTCTAAGGATAAATCTATCATTAGTGCTGTACATAGAAAAGCTTTGCAGGTTGTAAACTAACCAGGCAGTTAGAAAACACCAGTTTCCTGCTGCAGAGGTTTTGAAAGAGAAGTTGTGCCTTTAAATAAAGGCTACAATTAACTGAAAGTCCAGTTCTTAAAGAGACATCAATGGGCTTTCCCTCAGGCTTGAATGGTGCAGTGCAGCAAAGGGCAGCAATGCCTGTCTCAGCTTGCAGCTGAATCCAGAACTGGTACAGTTTGCTACTTGCTGCTCTCAGAGCACAGGTATATCCCATGGAGGCTGAAGTTTTTTAAGGAACAATTACAAGAATACTCTTCCTGTTAATACAAACAAAATTAAAATGGTGATTTTGGGTTTCACTTGGGTTTTCAAAGACTTACTTCTGCTCCTATGAGGAGGAACCTGCAAAAACTAGCAGTTTGTGGTGGAGCCAAATGCCTACAAACCCCCTAAAGTTTTTTATCTCATACAAATGCTCGCATATTGAGCAACAAAACCATGAAAATAAATGGCAAACATAATAACTTGCAAATACATGGCATAAGACTTGACAGTGTTATGCTGGCAATCCTTGGAAGTATTTCATTGCACAGTGTGGCAGAGAAGACAGGAGTGCAGGATTTCAGGAGGGGCCCTTGACTTGGAAGTGAAGGTTTTTGGCAGCTTGCAGAGGACCCAGGGCTGTCGAGGCAGTCTGACTCACAATAGCAAGTCTGCCCTGCCAGAGGGAGATGCATCTGGGAGGAGAGGGATGCATTGTGCTGCTGATGGGTAGGATTGCTGGGGAACCATTGGGTCAAATCAGCAAAAACCTCTGCTTGCCTGGAGAGCTGGCATCAAGCTCTGGGTTTCCACCTTTCATTCTGAAGACAGCACATAGATCATATTTAAAGGTGCCTTTTCCCACTCAGTAACTCACCATTGCCTGGGAAATCAAAGGGAAGTTAAATAAACCAAGCATGATTGCATTGCTCAGTTTGGCAATCCACCGTCTTCAGGCTGATAACTTCTTGTTTAGTCTCAGAGCCTTCCTCTTTCTTTCTGCACATCTTGGCATTTCTTTAAAAAACATTGTAAAAATACCATTTCTTAAAATACCACATTCTTGGGGCGAGTGACAAACAAAGTTGCCTTATATCACTTGATTGGGCAGACTGAATTTTGAAAAAAAATTAATTTCAAGTGACACTCATGCTACATTTAATCTTAGACAACAAGTCTGGAGTCTGGAAGTCTACTTATAACTGAAAATTACAAAATTGAGCAGGGAGAATACTTTTTGCATTTCTTTGTATTTCCACCAAATACAAAGAGAAAATGTAGTTTGGTTGTTGTTTTTGTTTTTGTTTTTTTTTTAACTGTAGATTGTGATGAATGTTCAGTAGCAAAAAAATGGAAATTTGTGGGAAATGGAATAATTGTAGAAAAATTGCTCAATGCTCCTGAAAAATTGCTCACTCTTCTCCACATTTTCTATGAAACAAGGTGGTACTAAGATCTACAAAGAAAGGCCCTACTCCTCCCCCGACAGTCTGAAACAACTCTTTTGTGTTAGTTCAAAAGTGAGAGTGTTTCTTCAGACTTGACACATTACCAGTTCCATCAGAGTACAGAAATAGGGTTCCACTGTTATGGACTTGTTTTGTAAGACTGGTCCTTGATTTTTCCTTGTAAGGTGATGTCAGCTTCATTATTGGCAACAGTCCTTTTTCCATTCACCTAACTCTAGTCCACAGTGCCAACAAATTCTCCTTTGCTTTTGCAGCAGATGATGACAGGGATGCCCAGGTAAAGGACTCAGTTGTCTGATGGACATTTTGCATCCCCAGTTCATTGTTACTCCTGTTACTGCATGAGTATCAAGGATATTCGGAAGCTGTGCAGTGCACATGGGAAATGTGTCCTCTGGGATGCATTAAGTCTGGGTACAACTGCAGTTTTCCCTGGGGAAATCAGCTGTGGTGGGAGAGGCCCCAAAGCTTGAGGAAGGTTGTGGTAAGCAGCATGGGCAAGTGGCTATTTTGTTCCCAGAGGCATTGTCTGTGACAGTGTAGTCATGGTTGGTGTTTACAACATGTGGCAAGCAGGGCATGGCTGAAAGGCAGGGACTTACCATGATCAGGTGATCATGCTGTATTTGGACCAAGCACAGGGATATCCAAACCCATATTTCTGGTTCCCATTGTTCCAGAGGGTGCTGATGTCCACTGGTCAGAGCCCTTGGGGATGTGCTGTGTGAAGGGCTCCCCTGAGCTCTGGCATTTGGCTAAGGACAAACCCATGGAAATTGGGAGATACACCCACTGGCATATCTCTGATCCTAAAGAATGGATTAGAGATCCTTGTTCTGATTATTACATGCTATAAACACAGAGTGAACAGGTGACACTAAGCACGTGTTCAGAAATAACTCCTTTTTTATTAAACAGTGGGATTTTATTACATATGAAAGCAGAGTTAAAACATTTGTTGCAATCAATAACCACAAAATCACTTTCTTATGGACATATAGCATCAAAAATACACCCCTTTACTACCAAAAATATTCCCCTCTCCTAAAAGTCAGTCACCATTCATTAAAGAGATTTCTCTTCCCTTAAAAAAAAATGAGTTTAGGTTTATGTACATCAATATCACATGCACATACACTGACACATGCACATACACTGACACATGCACAAGTTCCAGCAGTGGAACTGTTCAAAAGTTTCCTTACCCTTAAATTCCCCTCCTCCTCCTTTTCTTGGCACAGAGTGCTCCTTTTGTTTCGACTTTCCCTGTTCCTTGCTCTTGATTCCATTCCATGCCCAACACTGACATATTGTACTGCTTTTGCTTTTAAAATCTTTGCTGTTTTAGAATATTTAGTGCTTAACTAGAGGCATGTCAGTAATTCAGTGCAGCCATTAAGGTTCTTCACATGGGTAAATGCAACCCCCCAGTGGTTGCTATCACTGCAGGAGACAGGTGTTGATACATTTCTCCTTCTGAGACCCTTTTAGACAAAGACAGAGCCATCCTGGTCGCTGGTGTTCTGGGTTATGTTGCTGTTCACCACACTTTCTGCATAACTAACTGAATGAGAGACCTGGTAGTGACTGCAGGGCCCACAGAAACACAGGAATGGACAGTACTTCAAGCAGACATGATAAATGTATTTCCTGAATTTTTCCCCAGCAAAGGCATAGATAACAGGATTGAGACAACAGTGACTGAATGCAATGGTTTCAGTTAGGTGCATTGCATAGTCCAGTGACTTAATTTGGTTGCAATTTGTGAATAACTCATAGTGATTTAAAGTATCTAGAAAAATCAGTACATGGTAGGGGGACCAAAACAGAAAAAAAACCACCACCACAACCAATATCAGTTTTATGGCTCGTGATTTTTTCTGATTTTTGCAGGACAGGAGGGTTTTGATGATCCCACAGTAGCAATAGAATATGATACAGACCGGGATGAAAAAGCCAATGGTGTTCAGCTCCATATTGCAGAACACTGGCCAGATGCTCTCCAGCTTCTCTGGGAAGACAGCAATGCAGTAATTTTCTACGAGCTGGGAGAACACGAAGTGTGGCACTGACACTAAAACCGCTATCGCCCACACCCCGCAGGCTACAAGACAGCCATGTCTTACCGTTCTGGATTTCAGGGAATAAGTTGCCCGGACAATGGCCAAGTACCTGTCAATGCTGATAACAGTGATAAAGAACATTCCCCCAAAGAAACCAATGTAATACAGTGAGGAAACAGCTGTACATGCAATAGTCCCGAGGGTCCATCCACGGACCGTGTTGGACGCCCAGAACGGGAGGGAGATCACAAAGAGAAGGTCAGAGACAGCCAAGTTCAGGAGATAGATGTCAGTGATGCTTTTTTTATTGCCTTTCACAATGGCAAAAACTACCATTAGATTCCCTGTGAGGCCGAGAGCAAACACCGCGATGTAAAACAGCGGCAGAAATATTATCCCAAACTCTTGGATGTCGGTTTTATTGCAGGAGAAAGCATTTTCATCGTAAGCGTATTCAGCTGTGGTTTCTGCGTATGCTTCTGTCATGCTGAATTTGCTGGCTAGAGGCAAAATGGAAAGAGTAAAGAAAATAACATTAGAGTGATCTTATATGTGCTGTGGTAAAATACTGAAGGACTGCACTAAGCATGCTTTGGGATTTTGTCACTATTTATTTTAGTGAGTGTTGTATCACTATTTATTTTAGTGAGGGTAATGATGTTATGACAAAAGCCCAGACTCTGCTGTTACATGTACTTCACTGAAAGTTAACTCTTTAGGATAAGAAAAAAACTAATGAGAATTTCAAGGGCTGTCACATGAGCCCCTACTTATTGAAGTGCAGCAGGGGCAGCAGCAAGCTGAGAGCTGGCTGAGCTGTGCATGTGGTGCATGGCAGCAGCACGAACAAGGCAGGTACTCTGCTGGTCTGTGGGCAGTGCTTGGCAGGAAACGATAGTTCACAAGTAGATGTTGAGCATATTTGGTGCCTGTCAACACCCCAACAGCCCCATCTTCCCCTCTCGGTAACCCTGGGCTGGAAGGGTACAAGGCACCCAGTTTGGCCAGGCCTGAGCTGATGCTTGCTGATAAGGGAGGAAGAAGTCTGCACTGGGACATTGCTGGCAGCAAGCCTATCTTTGATGAGGCTTTTCTAAAAATCATCCTATGATCAAAAAAAGAGAAAATATATTGACCCTTTTCCTCAAGCAACAAAGCATCTCGTGACTGCTCCTGCTCTGGCTGTGAGGCTGGAGCCAGGAATTCACCTTGGCTGAATCCAAAGAGACTATGGGGTGCAGGTGTGTGACATCTGGGCTCACTGGTCTGCACACCCAAAAACCCAGAGTGCCTGTCATTTCATCTGCTCTCCTTTGGGATGTGGTGTTCAAGTCTCCCCAAAGATTTCTGTTTGCAAGGAACCAAAAATCCTATAGGAGTGCAGATGTTGCTGTATTTGGTCTGCTCCCTGGCTGGGTAAAGAGCTTGGAAGTATCCATTACTTGGTCTCGCTGTAGGAGATGAAAGAAAGAGAGTCCAGAAGCCCAGGGAGGCGATAACATGGCCAAACCAGCCTGTTAAAGCTGAGACCGAAAGAAAAGGTCAGTGATAACCAAACTGCAACTAATAACTACCCCTTGGCCACATCTTCTTACAGGAATCGCCTGCTGCCTGTACAGAAGGGACTCAGTTCAGTGACCACAGGCTGTCCATGTTTACATCTCCTGTTAGTGGGAGATACAATCAGTACAGCCAGCAAAGAGCAGTGCATCCTCATCCAATGCAGGTCAGGTAAAATCTGCTTTAAGGCAAGACAGACTGCTTTCCAGACTGCTGAGCACACTGATGAGTGTGCTTTTCCCAAGTATAAGGTGAGCATGGACACATTGCTCAGTAGTAGGTGCTGGTGGTGTATAGCTACTCTGACTCCTGACACTTATAGCTAAGTGATTGGAATCCACATTTCACCAACAGCAATAGTTTTTATACCTTCTGTTTCAAAAAAGCCATTCAAGATTAAACATGAAATAAACATGTCCTCAGGTGTGATACAGTTTTTTATGACATGGTGGTAACTACAACAATACTCCCCATGAGTAGCTACTGTGACCATACTGACATTTTCCCCTAATGCCTCATTGCCAGAGCATAGTTTGTGGTGTTAGCTGTGAAGTTCTGGCCTCTTATTTTGTAGCAATATCTTAAAGAGCATAATTTTTGTGCTAGTTGGAAATGCAGGCTCTCAATTTTAATAGTTTTTAACCTGAATGTTCAAACCCTAATGATTAGTGCCTGCAGACTCTAGAAAACATCTTTGTGGTTTGCACAGGAAAAGTGGGCTAGAAAAAGCTGTCTCAGCACTGGGTAGCTCTGGGGCACGGGCACAGTATGGGGAAAGCTGTTTGCAGCAGGCAGGCACGCTCATGGGCAGAGCAGCTCTTGCAGTATCTATCCACTGGAAATGGGAGCTGAGTCTGCCTTCAGAGTCTGTCCAGCCCCTGCCTGTCAGCCCAGTTCAATTCTTCAGCCTCTGGAGAGGACGTATCTGACACCAGCAGAGTAAAAGGGATACAAGCTGGAAAAGCTTAGGTGCTGGGGCAGAAGCTGACAGCAATTGCAAACAAGATACTTATTTTCTACTGGTGAGAAAATAAAGAGTTGCCATCTCTTTATATGCCCTGTTGAGTGATATGGATGAGCAGGAGACATCACATATAATCTCAATAACTCATCATTTTCTGCCATCCCATCCTGATTTCTTTCTTACCTTCTGAGAATAAATGTAAGCAGCAAAAGCAGCAGGTACGCCAAGTCTCCTGTGCCGAATATGTGTCACTCTGTCAGCCCCCCCAGCTCCTTTGCCACTGAGCTGTGGCTGCACCCATCTGTGCACCCAGAGCCTACACCTTTCTCTGTGGGCTCGTCTGCTCCACAGCTGGTTCTTCACTGATGCAGCAGTAGCTGAGGGCTGCAGAAGTGACTGACTGGGGCAGGAGCACCTGGCCTATGAGAAGGGTTTGGTCAGCCTCAACAAGAGATGTCTCAAGAGGGATCTAGGGAGAAGATGTAAAGGTGAAGCAGACGACTTTCCTCAGGGGAATTTATAGCAATAGCCATGGGAAATCACTACTTAATGTACTGAAAATACAGATTTTTGCCATGATGGTGATCAAACAGCAGGACAGGGCTCCAGAGGGGTCATGGGATCTAATCCCTGGAAGTACTTGAAACTCAGTTGGCCCTGCTCTGTGCATGGGTTTGGGGAAGAGACCTCCAGAAGTCCTGTCCTATCCTTGTTACTCTGTGGCAATGCCAGACAGAGATCATGCTGTTTCTGAAAAGTGTTCCAGCTTCTACTCTGCCAAGTCAGCTCTTGTTTCAGACATGTCATTCCTGGTGTGACAAACAGAAGTCTCATCAGACAAAGAGGAAAAAGCTGATTGAAGTCTGCTTGTATCCCCTTAACACCTCTGCTAATTATTCCATCATCCAGAGAGGGCTGACTGACTGTGCTGTGTGAAATCCCTGCTCTGGAGAGAGGGAATGCACACTGCTTTACACTCCTCTCTAAGAACCTCGAGCTATGCTGGTTTTTAACATGCTTGCACTCTTAATTCACATTGAGAAAGGCAGCTTGTCCATCTGGAGAGTTTCCATATGTGTCCACACATATAAGGAAATGCAGCTCCCACCAGGGGTTAGACCTCAGGTCTGGCAGACTTCTGCACAGACTTCTGAACTGGCATTGCCTGGAGAGAAAGTTGGGCTTGGTAAAGGCCACCTCCTTCACTGGAGAACATTTACACAGACATGCAGGAGAAACTCCTGGCCTTAGTGAAGTAAAAAGAAACATTGCTTGTGCTGGGATATTTCCTGAAAGACCTTTTCAGTCAAGTAATCTTCTTTAGTTAACTGATGAGGATCATTTATTTCTACAGTAGCAAATTATTTCCTTTACCCTTGGATGGGTACTTGTGGGGTAGGTGGTACCTACAACAACAGGAAGGGTAAGATTCCATATTGCATGTCCAGGGGCAAGGACTGCACTTACCAAAATGACATTGGTGTTTGAATCTGCTGGCAGTCTGTGGCTTGTTCACTCTCTATATCCTGGATTTAATTTATCAGCAGTCACTCATATCCTTCCACCACCACTCATCCTGTGCAGGCAATGCCACCACTACTGTTTTAATATTTAGCTCCTCTGATACCACTTTGCTCAGTTTCAAATTATGATACTCAGTAGATGGGCTGCAAATTTCAAAGGGCTCCCAGAACCCAGCCCATGTCAGATAGGGATAATATGTTGAAATTATATTGCACCTTAAAGAGAAAAACTCAGATCTGACCATCCTCCATCCTTTCCTGTCACATATTCTCTGTCAGCCTCTCAAAGTCCACTGCAGCACACGCTGCAGGTTTCTCACCATCAGCTTCAACCCAGTTTTCTCTTTTATGCTTACAATAAATGTTCACCTAAGGGATAGAGTGAACTGAAGAGTATAGAGGACACAGGAGGACTGCAAGGCTTTGAGGTTTCTCCACCAGATATTTTCCTTTGCTGACTACAGGAAATAGTAGATTCACTTCTGCTTCTCATGGAACTGCTCAACCACTTTTCTCTCTCTCCGGATTTCCCCATCAATTTTACACCCTTTTTCACAAACACTTCTGCTCCTAATCATGTTTATAGCTACCTCAAAGACCATAGTCTGCAAGACCAAGACCCCTGTTTCTCAACCCAACCACCATGTGCACCCCATGAAATACGGAGGGAAGTGAAATTGTGAGAGGTCTGCAAACTCCTCTAAGGAACAGAAGTTGCATTTCAATCTTCAAACTACACTGGCATCAGGCTGGGTGACATAAGAGCAAATCCTGTTTATATATCTAGATATCAGACATATCAGATTCTTTCCAGGTGTCATCCCTGGCACTTCAGCCAAGTGCCATGTTACAGGCTTTACTGCCAAAAAGAGGGAGATCTACAAGCAGTTTGCCTCCCTGTGATGCCGCTCCTACCACCAAATTAGAAGAAGTGAAAAAAATTACCAAATCCAGACCTCTGCTAGAGGGTCACACTTCAGATTTGCACAATATGCTAATAAAAGTATTTCAGCCTCAGAAAGATTTTCACACCTTAGTCAGCATTTCTGAGTGATGCTTACATGCTTTTCTCATGCTAGAAAAACATGTTTTCAATGAATAGCCTGATGAATCAGCTGGCCCTGAGAAGCTGTAGGCTTTGTGAGAACCCCTGTGAAACCCTACAGGTGTGTGTATATCCCTTTTGCACCCTTAGATCTGAGCTGCCATCACCCTACCCAAAAATAAATGCTTTTTCTTTTTTGCATTTGCAACTACACCCACCTGCTTCTTACCAGCTGGTGATTCTCAGCAAGAACACAGGGATGACCTCAGGCACCTCCAAATGAAATGTTGAAGCTATGGTGGCACTTCTAACACACAAAAAAAAGATATTAAAGTAAATAACCAGAACTGGGTGGGAACTAGGAGGAGATAGCACTCTGGGTAAAACTTAACCAGCCTGGCCAAGCAGCTACCACAGAATCATTAGACTGCCATGGACACCTCTACCCATGGTTTAGATGATACACCACCCAAAACTTAGGTGTTACAGTTAATACATTAACCAGAGATGGGGCCCAGTTGCTAGTCCTATGCCCTGCTAGTTCCTGTTATCCACTTAGTTTATTTTTCAGAGCAGGGTGGTTCCATTTACAGGCAATAGCCTCTGGAGCTGGTTGGGATCATGTTAGATAGCCAGGGTCAAAAGCAAGCCCAAATCATCCCACCAAATGCAGTTTCTTTAAATCTTATATTTCAGTCTTTCATTCAGTCCTGAAGTGGGGAGATGTTCTCTCTCTTCCACCTCTACATGCAGACCTCTGAAAGTGGGAAGCAAGGTGAGAGGGCTGATCTAACCTAACCCTTTAACTCAGGCAAAATGAACTGAAACTGTTAAGGGGCAGCTAAGGCTGTGTGGCTTTATAGAAGAGGATTTTTTGTTTGGGAATCTGATGGGATTGCAAGGTTGAAAAAGGGAGCTGCGTGGGTCAGTTGGAGCTCTGACTTGCAGTGCATACTTATAGGGTTAACACATGTCTCCAGCCCAAAGAAAGACCAACAAAGCATTGCAATGGGATTTGGACAAGTTGGATACCAGATTTCAAAAGACAGACAGCCATGGAGGAAGCCTTGCTGAACCAGGAATATTGCTTGTAAAATGTCTGTGGAAATGACAAGTTGAAAGCCAAAAACTCTGGTGTTTTCATCATTGCTCTGAAAGCACATTGGCAATGAAATCCAGCAGGGGCACATGATAAAAGGGTTACAAGAGAGTGATTCAGCCAATCTGAATAATCTGGGGCTTCCTGGATGATTCACATTGGCCCTAAGGGAGCCAAATGTAACCAAAGTGACATGCTTGGGAGTTAAACAACACAGGCCATGTCTCAACTGCAAAGGAAACTCAACTGCAAGAAAAACTGATGCAACCCTCAGGTGATGAAAGAGCTTCAAGATGGGAAGGAACAAAAGAGGGATGACTTTACCATAGCAGAGCTTGATACAGGGGATGCAGGAATAATTTGGTAACACCTGATTTCACTTTTGCTTGTGTTAATAATCTTGCTAATTATTTGAGTGGGATTAGCTATCTGTTATAGTGATGCAGGGAAATTCAAACCAGAAACATGCAAGACAGGAATAAGATGAATATTTTTAACAGCAAAAGGCTAATAACTGGAACAGACTTTAGGCAGGAAAAGGAAATTTTTTGCATGTCTGAGGGTCTTCACTTTGAGAGAAGGTATTGGTCTGGGAAATGGATTTAGGCCAGACATAGTGGAGAAGCTCAGCAGGAGGGTGCTGGATTAAATCCTACAGCCCTTAATAGGCAAGGAGGCAGACCAGGATGGGGCACAATTCTCTGAACAACCATGACTCTCTTCTGGTAATAAATGACTGAAAAAGCTAAACTCTTTGAGCTCTGCCCTAGCTAGTTCAAATCCTGGGGTGTGAGCCCTGGAAGGAAGCAGGGTCCTGTGAAAACCGTAGAGCAGCTGCTGGCATTGGGTTAGCAGTGAGTCTATCATGATGGCTGTGGAAAGAAAGCAGCACAGTTTGGAGAGGTTGTTATCAAACAGCCACCCTGTTGAAATCTGTGTATTTTCCCACCTAACCAGTTCTTTTTTCATTCCTCCCTAGCTTCTGAGTGAGTGTGGAGTAATGCCACATGCTCACTGCTCCTCCAGTTCTTCCTCGATGACTTTAAGGTGAGGAAATTCCTTTCTTTGGTGTTTCTTCTTTCTTCTGTCATTTACTCTCAGATCAACTGGACTATTTCCATGGCCCATCAGAATTCTGCAAACCTAATAACTGCTTTTCAATTTGGGTGATTTAATTTATGGAGGCTTCCCCCAGTAATTTAAGGAAAAGTTTTTTAAAACAAGTAGTTCTCTGGGATGCTTTGTTATTGAATTTTCCAATTCAGGGTGAAGTTGAAGGTGCAGAAGCATGATGCTGAGGCTTTCAAAGAATTAGGGCACTTCAAGTGTCATAAGCAAATGACTCAGAAATAGAAGGCGATAAAACCACTGCAGATAAGAATATGACTGAATATTGCAGAGGTCTTGGATCCCCTAACAACGGTATTTAGGTCAAAGATATTAAAAAAATGCCACTTCTCTGATCCAACTCTGCAGTTTTTGCACGAATATCACAGACTAAATTAGAAGCAGACACCACTAGCTGAAAACGAGAAGCATGTAAATCTACAAACTTAAACCAATGGTTTTTGGTGGAAAAATACATTTGGGAAGATTAGATTTTGATCATGGAAGGCAGGAGGAGATAATGCAGAGTCCAAAATCCCTAGGGTTTCTCTCACCTTTGCCTAGAGCATTACAGTTTTGGAAAGTGCTTTCTCAATGATGCTCCATGCATAACTGGAGGTAACAGCAAGTAATCAGAGCACAAGATTTATATTAGCCCATCACATCAAAATTAGGTGTATTCATGATTTATAAAGAAAACCCAAAAACATGGACTTTCTGCTGGATGTCTCTGCCAATGTAAAGGGCTTCATCACCTGTCTTTCAGAGCAACAACAGAGGTATTATTTGGAACAAGATCTTGCCCTTGCTCCCTCAGTGCACTGGCCAGGCTGGTGGCCTCACTCAGGTTGTTTGTGCTACCACCACAAAGCAGGCACAGGGGACTGAACCCAGGCGTCCTGGGCACATCCTGCCCCCAGTAACATCCCCCCCACTTGCTATTTTTTTGCCCCACCAGGCAGACTTGCTGTGAGCCATTTGGAGGGGACAGCTTCACCACAGGACTGTATAGTTTGCTGGGGCCAAGTTAAGTCCTGCCAAACCCCTGGCAGCTCACCTCCGTGGTTGCTGTGTATTTATAGAAAGAGCTGAAGCTTTCAGTGGTTTCAACTCAGCACTGGGGAGACAGAGCCCCTCTGAGGCTGACAGGGTGGATATGGAGGGGCCTTGGTGCCTGCACACTTAATGGAGCAGGGTACAGGTTCATGTTCCAGGGCATGACCAAGTCTCTTGAGCACGTGAGGCTGTTTCAGAAATGACTCCATGCATTTAGGAAAGATGACCTGAGAGTACGACTCAGACTCCCGTGTCTCCCCCACATGTTAAAATTGAGGTCCAAAAATCACTGAAATGGTTCTGAAATTTGCATCCATGTCTCTCAGGGTGGTCCTGATCCTACGACCAGAAGCAAGAGACCTCTGCAGAGCTTCTGCAGCCTGAGATGGTTTCCTGGCAGTGCCCTGCTCCCAGGGATCAGCCAGGGGATAGGAAATTAGGGAAATGGTGAGTATCGTTGTAGGGCAGTATTTATTCTGGTCCTCACAGAGGCTGGGGAACATTTTAACTCAGCTACTGGGGAAGCAGAGGCAGACCTGAGGGAGCAGGTGCCCTCCCAAGAGCTGCCCCCAGGGAAATGGGTGTTTGGGGCTGTCATCTGACAATGGTGACTGGATCAGGGTTTTCTTGGAAAATTTATCTCACAGGTATTTCATCCAGCCTGTTAGTTCCCCTAACTGCCCTTTCTGCTTGCACAGTTGCTCAGGCACTCTGTATCTATTTTTTCAAATGTATAGCTGATCATTTTGCCAGGGTTTTCTCTTACCTGCTCTTCCTCAGTATTGCTTTTTACCAAGCCTTCTCTTCTGAAGCAGCATTCAAATTTCTTATGTATTTTCTGTTGAAGGGACACCAAAACCGATGATTATTTGCAGTTATGAGCACTGTTTTTGTACAACTCAAACACTGAGTTTGTACTTGTTTATGGTTACTGTTGGCTCCCTCCTCTCAATGCCTTTATTGTGGCATCTATTTGCTTCCTGCCCCCACTCCCTTTCTGTGATTAATAATTTCACATTGCCCCAGCATCCCTAAGAAATCAGAGAAGGCTCTCTAGCAGTGGGAGAGCTTTTAAATCATCTTCTCCATCATTTCAGAGAGCAGAGCACATTAAACCTTCTTGATTGTGTATGGATGAGATTTAAGTTCTGGAGTTGCCAGCTCCTTCCTGGGAATATCAAGTTTTCTATGGGATTTACTCTCAATTTATTATGTGTTGTTTTTTGTCAAATTTTAGCCTTCTCTAGCAGTGGGAGAGCTTTTAAATCATCTTCTCCATCATTTCAGAGAGCAGAGCACATTAAACCTTCTTGATTGTGTATGGATGAGATTTAAGTTCTGGAGTTGCCAGCTCCTTCCTGGGAATATCAAGTTTTCTATGGGATTTACTCTCAATTTATTATGTGTTGTTTTTTGTCAAATTTTAGCCTTTTCTTCTCCCTTTTGGATTTTTTCTGCACTGCCCAAACCCTTCTGATTCATTACAGTTGCCCTCTTTTATCCTGTCATCCAGTTCCCTGCCTCTGGCTGCACTGCCTACACACAGGGCTTACTCAACAGACCAGAGTTTGGAAACCACTGCTGTGGATCTGTGTTTATATCACACAAGTACTCAGCAGTACCACTGTGGCATTACCCAAATGTCTCACCCAAAACAGCAGACATCTTCATGTAACATCTTTCCTGTGGAAAGCTGAGTCACAGAAAAATCAAGTATATTACACAGAAAGGTAAGGGCTTTCAAATGTCTTCAATTTCCATTGCTCTCTTGCTAGTCTCTGTTTCAGATACTTTCTATTGACTCTACCAGTTTTTCTGTTTTGGGCTGTCTTTCAGTGTCAGTGATGTTTTACATGTTGGTTTATTGACTAAAACTAGAAGCAAACAATGCTGAGGAGTTGTGAAATCTCTGCAGACAAAGAAAAAAACTTCTAATGAAGTAGAAGGTCTGTATCTTCCTGGTCTGCTCATCTAGGTTAATGTTGCACACTAGTCATATATCAGCATTTACTAACCTTGAGGATTTCTATCCAGGGTGAATATTCCTCGTACCACAAGGTGCCACAAATAATTAGTGACTGAGTAAAATTTATCTGCCCTCGTTCATTTTGTTAACAGAAGTGCTTCCCTTTTTACTTTTACAGTTTGTAAACAGTACCCACATCATCTTTACCCAAATTAAATATCATTTAGGTTCCAAGCACTAAACAGTGAAGAATTTCCTTAAGTTCATGAGACACCATTTTGTCTCATTTTGCTCTGTCAAATTATAGGGAAAATATAATTGTCTCTTACCTTAATTCATAGCTGCATTGAAAACCAATGTTTTCTTCAAGCTGAGCCTGTTTGGATTTAAATGTATGTTTCCTCTTCTCTAATGCTCATGCCTACATGAACGTGTTGGCTTCCTGGGCTGAGCTTTGGGGCTGAGCTGCAAAAGTACTGATGTGCTCTGCTTGGGTCCTGCTGGCTTCTTGTGAAATTGTCAAGGAGGATGCAGCCACTCAGAGGGACAGAAGTACTTACAGAGGACAGGATTTCCACAGAGACAGAAATGCTTGAGGTGCCATGACAGCATGTGAAAGCTGTCATCCCCTTAATTTCCCCCATTCTATGCAGAATGAGACATTTTTCACTCAGACACAGAATAGTGTGTAGAAATACAACTGTAGTACAATAGCAGGGGCCTTGAGCTGTGGGGATGCAGGATGCAGCACAGAGTACAGGTATGGGAGAGTAGAAAATGGGGCACAGGCTGGCACTGGGGAGCCCCACAGATCTACAAAAATCACTGATGGTCAGGTAAAAAAGTGCAGATCTGGAGATGGCAAAACTAGGTGTAGTGGTAACAGAGAGAACAAAATTATTATCTAACTTACATAAGGGGCATTGCCTATAGCCAGTTGTGTAGAGACCAATGAAGAGAGAAGGTGTAGAAGCATGTTGGAAAACAGAAAAATTATCCAAAACAGATCCTGGAAAAAGACAGAAGGAAAATCAGGGTGAACATTGCACTCATCTCAGGGAAGGACTAGAGGTGCTGACAGTTCTCTCTGACACCTCACTTCACCACAACCACCAGCCTTAGGACCCAAAGGAGCAGGGATAATGGCAAGCATAACACCGGGAAAATGGATAGAAGCTAGGTGTGTGCAAAAAAATGGAAGCTGCAATAATGTTTTTGTTTTTCTGCAACCAGCAGATTTAAACTGATAACAGCTGGAGCCTTGAGAATGCCATTGCACTCACAATAAATTCTTGGCCCTACCTGTGCATACATTGTGCCCCATTTTTGCCTGTAAACAAGATTTTAAGCATGATGTCTCTCTGCAGCCCAATGGAGTCAGAGGGTTTAAAATACTGGGATGTTCATTAATCAAGGACCCTTCTTGGCCCCTGACCCAAGCATCCTGCTCAGGGTTGCACTGTGAGTGCAGCACAGCTGGGATGCTGCAAAGCACATGGCCAGGCACCACTGGGGCACAAAAAGCAGCTCCTCTGGGGTGGACAGGGCAGGAGGCTGTGCAGTGGGTGTGTGATGAGAAACAGACACTGCATCCAGTTGGCTGCTGTACCAATACCAAGGCTCTCCAGGACACAAGGAATGTAGTTCTGGAAAAACCCCCAAATATCAAGGGAGGCTAAAATGCCTTCTCCCCAAAGGCAGAGTTGTGCTGTCTTCAGGCAGGCTGACCTTTGTGGGATTTTGGCGGTGGAGGGTATCGTCCAGGTTGTCTGAGCTGTTGCTTGTGGATTGGTTAACAAGTTACTAGGCAAACATCTTTGTGTAAGTTCAGTTCTGGTATTTCTGCCAATTACATTTTGTGGTTTTTTACTGTGTTATGCTTTATCTAAGAAATGTTACATCCCAAACAGCTACATAGCAATGCAGTTAATAGGCCTCCAACATCAGTCAAATTATGCAAGGGATGTCAGCCAGGTGGGCCAGGACAAGCACCTGTGGAAATAATCAGGAAACTGACTCCTGGATTGGTGTTAGCTAGGGATAGCAAAGATACGCTTCTGGAAATAAAGTTCAAAGTGTAGGGAATTATAAAGGGCCAGAGCAGTGGATTTTCAAAACTCACCTTTTTCTCTGACAAGTGCCAGCAGATCCATCCTACCCATTCTTTAAAAACAGATGTAAAGCACTCTGCACTGTTTTCAGGACAATATCAAAAGGCTAGTTTCTCCCCACTCTCTGAAAGTAAGATCTATGACTGCCAAATTATGAACTTTTAACTTGCAGAAAGATAATTTCTGATACATGGTACTAAAGAAATGTTCTTATTGTGTGAGGATAATGAGATTCAGAAAGCTAAATGAAGGCTTCCTCAATGCCTTGTGGTAGTATCAGTGACAGTCTGATACTATCAGAGCAGCACTGCCCTATCTGTAGATGTGCTGTTGTTTAGAGGACACCCAAATCTAAATTTGTCTCCCATGTCCTCATGGGGATGATGAAGGGTTGTGTCCCTCCATCCCCAACCTCCTTTGGCCTTATAAAGAAGGCACAGATAGACCAGTAGGAGCTTCCCCACTGGGGACCTGCACATGCCATGCTGTTTGCTGCTGACCTGTAAAACGTGGGCAGAACCCAGACAGACATGGCCACCCTCACCCTGGTGGGCACCCACTCCCAGGTCACCAACACTCAGCACAGTACCTCTGCTGTAGCTCTTTGCAGGCAAAACCCTCAAGAAGGGGGGTCAGGACTTCCCATAAGTAACAGCAGGAGAGGCTGTCCCCAGGCATTGCTTACCTCCAGGTAGGAAGAACCTCCTAGCAACAGGGTTTTCCTGAAGGTGGTCATTAACCTCTTCCTCCTGTGCTGCTCAGAATTTAACTAGAGCCAAACACAGAGCTGGCTATTACCCTCAAAAAGAAATGAAGTTTGCCAAATTTTACCCACACAGGTTTTATCTGGAGACTTCAATTAAAGAGAAAC
Source organism: Urocynchramus pylzowi (assembly GCA_013397555.1). NCBI lineage: Eukaryota > Metazoa > Chordata > Aves > Passeriformes > Fringillidae > Urocynchramus > Urocynchramus pylzowi. The sequence goes on along the minus strand of VZRH01005442.1, from coordinate 479,643 downwards.
CATGTCAAGCTGACTCATAGAGATCCTCAGCAGGTGTTCCTGGGGGGAAACACAAAAGGCTTTCTGCTGTATTCTGCTGTGAGTGATAAACATAGATAAGAGTGCTACTCATTATTATGGTGTGCACTTGTAGTGCAACATAGACAGATGTGAAACCAATACCACCTGAAAGACAACTGCCACATCACCCATATCTCTGCTCTCCATCTTCAGCCTCTGCTCACACTCTGGTATATGAGGACAGCTCAGGAATAAAAAATTCTGAGAAAGCTGCTAAAAAGACTTTCATTCTGGTCCATACACAATGGATGAAAACATCTATTGCTTCTCCAAGCTAAAACAAAAAAGACATTGCATCCTTTGTAACCAGAGAGACTTTTCCTGGGAAGGGCTAGGTACAGTTTGCTGCTTTCCCAACTGGGAGGCCCACAATGATTTTACAGGAAATCAAGAATGAAGGATGTATGTACAGGGATCCTGTGGGTAAAGAGGGACAAAAAAGGGTTCTTTTTTATTCCATCTCCCTCTGAGTGGCCTTCCAAATTTGAAAACTCATTTCTCTCAAAATCTGGGGAGACCAGAGTTTCTTCAACACCATTGGTATCTCTTCCTGCTCTGTGGCTAGGCTGCCAGGTCAGCTCAGGGAGGCAGGGTTTTGCACAGTATCACTGGCAAGTTCAAGCTTTGTGGACTAAAGCACTTGGTGAAATGTCTAGCCTGAAGGATCAAAATGCTGTTCTCCCCAGCACACTCTGCTTTTCCTGCCATGGAGAAAAGCCTGATGGTGGTGATTTTCTACAAAAAGAGGCTCTCTTGGTTCTCAAGAGTTTCACTGGAGTTCCCTCTGCAGGGCCAATGGGGAACAGTAGGGGCCTGGGGGTACCTGCTCCATCCTCCCAGGCTGGAGCCCCTGAGTGCCACAGGAGCTCTGGGATGCAGAGCTGCCCTGGATGGCTCAGCAGCATGATACACACCATAGCTATGACTGCACTGACCCCTGCTGGATATTTTTTCTCTTAATTTCTCCAAAACTCATCTTTTCTGTCAGCTGTGTAGAGGCACTTCTGGAGGTGCATCCCTGCCACGTCGGCATCCTGTTCCTCCCATGCAGTCCTGCAGCAGAGCCCACCTGGCAGCTTCTGGTGCAGATGTGAGCGCCAGCTGCTCACACACAGACACACCCAAAAATCACAGAAATCATTTATGTGCCTCACTTTTGAAAGAAAACCCAGCAGAGAGAGCCTCATCCCTTCATGTCACTGTTCTGCAGGGATGCAAGAAGACAACTGAGCTCTGGTGTCTTTTCAGCCACCAGTGGGAGATGCATTTATTCTACATTAAAAGGGTGGAGATGCAGAAATTACTGAGTGAGGAAGAGAGAAGTTATGTCTAGGGATGAAAATGTTTCATCCTGAGAGCTGCTGAAGGGAAGAGCTACAGAAAGCTGAAGGTTTGCACAGTTTCTACAAGCAGAAGGAGAGTGGCTCAAACAGATATCAAAAATTAAGAGAAACATTAATTCCCACATTAGAAATGTCACAGAAGGGATAGGAGTATTGAAACAGTTTAGTGCTTAGGCTCACTCATGCCTTGGTGACCCCATTGTGTTCCTGAGCTCCAGCTGCCACACAGATATGGTGCTGTCCTGCCCTGGAGAGGTGCCAGAGGCTCAGCCAGGTCTCCTGCAGAGGTGTTCTCCTTCCCTGGGACAGGTGATGTGCCTGTGAGCTGCTTGAACCCACCTGTTTCAGGGTGTACCTGAGCTACACCGATCACTCACAGTGCATCGTGAGGCTGCCCTGCTTGTGAGGTCAGCTCCAACAGTAACAGCAAACCAAAGAAAGATGGGAAGAAGCCTTTGGCTGGGCAATCACATCCCTTCCCTCCCAGGCTCATCCAGGCAGGAGGAATGGCTGCAGAGCCACACTCCAGCAAGCTGCTGTTCAAGATGCTGAATAAAGAAATGCCTTTCCTCTCTCCTTCCCTCCTCCCTCTCCCTTCTCTCTCCCTTGTGCTGCTTATGAGAGCTGAAGCTGTTGGGTACATTTGCAGCAGCACCACCCCTCTCTCTGCAGGGCTGCAGCTGAGCACACTTGAGGGAAGGGTGGTGCTGGGGACACCGAGATGTGCAGGTCTTTTGTCCTTGCTCACTGTCCTTGCAGTGAGCAAGGACAAAAGACCCAAGGAAACCACCCAACATTGCTCTTTGGTCTCTGCTCTCAGCCTGGTTGAATACTGGAGCATTAGGGAACAAGACCCATTTCCTCTGCTCCTTGTTTCATAGGAAAGGCAGCTGGTTTGCAAACATTTCTTGCTACACAGATCTCTTTACCTTGCTGTGTGCTGCAGTCAAGGTTGGTGCTGACTCAAACACCAAGGGCAATCAATACTTTTGCAATGTCCTGGCAGTCTGTGTTAGGCCAGGGCTGTGTTCTTCCTTCCTTCTGTCCGTCCTCACATTCTGCACACACATCACACCTTCTCTGAACTCAGGCATGTGGAGGATCGCAGAGACTGCACATCCTCCAAGGGTGCCAGGTGAAGAAAGGGATGAATGTCTTGGCAATGCAGACCTGCATGCACATGCACGTTGCACATTCATTAATGTTAGTGGGAAATCTGCCTGGATATCGGAGCATGGGGAGGAAAAACCGCTTGCTGGGGTGACACAGCTGACACTGCTGTTTGCTTGGTGGTACTTTTCTCTTGCATAGAGCTCATCCAACATGGTAAGTCTGACCCAGGTGCTGACACCAGCATTACACTGGCTGCACTGGCTGCTGGAAAGCACAGCAGACCTGCAGGGACACCCGGCAGCCCTGAGAGCTATGTGGGGTCAGAATGAGGCCCCAGCAGACACACACGTCAGCAGAGGCTACAGGAACCCAAATCAGTGCTATTCTGAGGTGGGGATTTCTGTGACCTGTTTCAGTACATTTTGGCATTTCAGCCAAGTCAGCAGAAACACAGATTTACCTAGAGCAGAAGCACACTGCTCAGAAGTCATGCGTCAAAACTGACGCAAACTGACGCTACTCTCAAGAGCAGCAGCTCTGCTTTGCACAGTATTACTTGCTGCATTTAAGGGACATTAACATTTAAGATATGTTAACCAAATATGAATATCAGCCCACACATTACAGTTAAACCTGATATATTCAGACTAAAGATATTTTTACCTTTCAATTTCCCAAACTATTTTTACATCTGGATAGAATAGCTAAAGTCATGGGGTTTTTTCTTTTGTCATGAGGCACCTTTTTGGATCCTCTTCTGGCACAATTATTTCCATGCTGCTTCATAATTGGTATACATATGTTTGTATATATAATAAGGGTTTTCAAGAGGCTGAAAATAAAACAGGATTCTCCTGGATATGATACAATTAACTTGGGGAGTCAGGCTTGGGGAATTTCATGTATGCTAATGAAGGCCCATCCCTGCGCAGGAGCATCCTTCAGCTAATAGAAGAGTGGGACACAAACACCCTTCATTAACCTTTCTCTTTCACCTCCTTAAAGTTTTGCCTAATTCTGACCTCCAGCTGTAGCTGGATGTTACCACAGCAGAAAGAGGCAGAGTTGTAGTGCTGGCTGGCAGGGCTCCTCCAGATGGCAGCAAGTCAGTCCCATCCTCATCCCCAGACTGCATCCACTGGCCTGAACAAGTGACCTGAAGGCCAGAGATTCTGCCAAGGATTTAATAAGTTTGTCTCCATGTTGCCTTGGGAAGGAGGCTTCAGCATAATGCCAGAAAAAGCTGGATATGGACTGCTTTCTTACTCCAGGATACTGTTTTGGGACAACAGACTATCTGTGCTAAAGAGGCAGTCCTGCAGCTCAGAGCTGAGATGAGGAACAATCTGCTAGGTCCCACTTCACACTATTTTCTGAGGGATCTAGCAACATCATAAGCTGGCATGTCCTCATACATCCCACTTTTTGCTGCTGTAGTTGAACAGCATAGTCCTTAAACATACCCATACAACTGCTGCACATGTTTGCACAGTGTGGCAAGTGATGAGCACCTCTGATGCCACTGCAGTGCTCCAGCCTGTCAAGGCCTTTCCATCCAGACTTTCAGAGAGCATCATGAGTGGCATCAGACAAAGTCTCCATCTTTCTAAGAGATCCTCTATAGAAGGGACCCTCTGGTGCAAGTAACATCAGTAAATCAAAAGAAAACAAGTATGTACTTTAGGTTTAGGCTTGAATGTGGGTAACAGTTACTCTGGTCTCTGTTTTAAGATGATGTGCTGAAGCCAAAACAAGATTGCATCTGACTGTTTCATGTGCCAACATCATTCTAAATCCTCTTTAACCTGCATTATCTCAGCAGAAAGAAAAAGCAAGATCAGGATATGAAGGTAAGCAGCAGATATGAGCAGGAGCCATACAACAGCTGTGGTGGAACAGCTGTGGTGGGTACCTTTTATGCAAGCAGGTGAACAGGCACTGGGGCTGTGCAGGATGTTTTAGCTTCAGCTTTTTGTGATCCCTGCTCTTGGGAAAACCCTAAAATTTGTCATTTTCCTCAAGCTGTCTGTCAGCTTGCACAGACACAGGAAGATGTCTTCTGCTCTCAATGCCCTCCTGGGCACTGGAAGGGCAGCAGACTGCTCCAAGCTCGTCCCTTCAGAAAGCAGAGGAGCTCTGTGACCTACAGGGATGTTTCTGGCCACCCAGAGCAACACAGGGCAGCTCTAGCCAGCCAAGCACTCTCCGGATGTGGGTCTCACCTTCTCGCTTTGCACAGGAAGGCAGCAATACCAGCTTAAAGCAATTGGGCAAGTTGAGGTCAGGTCCAACTCAGAGCTCCTGGTGTTGCTGATAAAACAGAAGCCAGCTGCCTCTGGCAGAAAAACCCTTTAAGCTGCAGAAAGCATCTCCTGCTTCCTTGCTAGAAGGTGTTGTGGCAACAGCAGGGCAGGATATGCTCCAGTGAGAGCTCAAAAAGTGAAAGACTTCGCAAAGAAGGCTCTGCAGGTTTAGGCTACCCTCATGCCACAGGGTTACAGCCCTTGTGGGGAAGCCCTGGATCACAGCCTCACTCCAACAGCTACGTAACAGCAATCAATGAAACCTCTGAGCAGAGCGAGATGCCCCCTAGCAGACAGAGAAAGGCCATCATCATCTTTCCAGCTTGGGCAAATGGGCTCCAGCACGTGTCCCAAAGCACTCACACAAGGGGTGCAGGGTGAGGCTGCTGAGGCTGCAGAAATCATTCCCATCTCTTGGGCTTCAGCTGAGTGAACTGTGCTCTAGAGGGCTCATACTGTGAATCTGCAGGGGAGAGAGTTGGTGCTGTCTTCTTGCCCACCATCCTTTGGCTTTGCCCTGAATTTTTGTGAAACCCCTTCTAGAGAACCTGAGGGTTTGCATATCCAAAAAAAGCCAGGCTGGCAATAAGGCACCTGAAAGGTAGAGACTGTACCAGGCAGCCATCCTGCTGATGGGATCAGGCAGCAGCTGAACTGAAGAGGGGCAGAGAAGAGGCAGCTGGAAGGACTATCAGTTGTGTAGATCTGTCCAGGTCAGAATAAAATGCAGATGCTGACACAAAAAATGATGAAACAGGTTCCTCAGGTGTAAAGATTGTGCAATTACACTGGACACAGTATCTTTATTATAAAATTCAAAATATGGTGGTATCTTGTAGGGACAAATAGAAGACAACAAAAAGCTTTAGAAAACCATTGCATTTATCTAACAGTATTTGCACATATAAAAGTATATCTATGTATATATACTTTTATAAGTGTATGTATTTGTGTATATATACACACATGGTATATGTACATAGCTCTATATATATAGATACATATAGGTATATCTATATGAATGGGTAGCCATTCACACATATAAAATCAGTCATTCCAAGTTGGAACAGTAACTGGAATGTCAACCCCAGCTGCCTGCTCAAGAGCAGCGACCATACTGGCACACCAGTTACCAGTTCAAAAAGTTCAAAAATGTTCAGAAAGTCCCCTGACAGGGACATGTGACAGCTCACACCCACTATTTTTTCCACTCTTCAGCCTGGTAACAATTTTCCTGGTAACAATTTCTCCATCTATTCCTACAGCACTCGTTCATTCCAGTAGGGGCTGCTCCTTGATGCCCACAGCATCATTTATAAGCTACAGCTTCAAAGACTTCCAGGAAGAACCTGCAGGCCCTGGCAGCAGATGGGGAGTCAGGATCATACCTAGATATTAATTCACATTGCTATTACCAAAACACATGGACAGGATTTATTTCATGGTTGCTTATCATGATTACCCACTCACTAAGCTCTTCTGGGGCTGGAAGCATTGCTCAAAACTGTCAACTGGGAGCCAGGCCCTGGCATGACACCTTAAACTTGGGCCTCGTTTCCCTCCAAAGAGCAGGTTCCCACTCCTGCAGCAAGTCCCATCCCTGCTCACAAAGCCAACACACTCCGCTGAGATGAGGGAAGGAAAGGCCAAGTGTGTGGCAGCAGCTCTCTGGCTACAGAGAGAAACAACTTTCCCAGGCATTGTCCTGGGGAAAAGTCTGTGAGAAGATCAGAGAAAAGAACGCCAAACAATTCTTATCTTCACTTGCTGCATCTGCTGTTGTGAACATGTGGAATGTGTTATGGGTATTTGTTTACCAAAGGGTGGTTTCTTAATTAGCCAATAGTGATGGTGTTTGGATCAGAGGACCAATTAGGTCCAGGTGTATCATAACTGTCTATAAAAGCAATGGGTTTCTAAATAATAATATAATAGAATAATAAAGAGATTGATCAGTCTTCTGTGAATCATGCAGTCAATGCTAATAATTACCCGGCTGAGGACACCTCACAACCACACAAGTGTCCAGGGTTTGGAAACATAAACAGTTATTTTCAGCACTGAGTCTGAAGGGGGGAGGGGAGGGTAGGTTTCTAAGGTACCTCTCCATGCTGCTCTGGCAGTGTGGGAGTCTGCTGGTAATTTCACAAAGCAAGCAAGGCAGGCATGTGTCGAGGTAAAGGGAGGATCCTGCAATAAAAACACCTCTAAAAAGTGAGAACACCAAAAGCAACCACAATAAAAGCAAAATCAAGCAGCTGCTTCCACTTTTCGTGTCCTAAAAGGGTGCACAAACAGTCCATGGCTGTCGATGCTCAGTTGAGGATTTCTCAATTTTAGGTCACCTGTCCAGGATGATAGTTTTGGACTTGTAGTTCTACAAGACAGTGCCAACAGAAGACAACTGTGAGGACTTTGTGTGCAGAGAGGAGTGCTTGTCCAGGCTGCGCCCACTGAAAGCCCCGTAACCCTTGCAGTTCGACAGAAAACATGCAGATTTTTTGAAAACGTCACAGAGATGTTTCTTGAACTTCTCACCCACAAAAGCATAGATGACTGGGTTGAGGCAGCAGTGGACAAAGGAGAGTGCCTCAGTCAGCTCCACAGCTAGGTCTAGCCTTTGCCTTGTCTGGCAGTCATTGATGATGGACATATTCCTCAGAGAGTCCAAAAACAGCACAATGTTGACGGGGGTCCAGGAGAGAAAGAACACAATGACAACAATAAAAACCAGTTTTATTGCTTTGTACTTGTTCTTGGTATGGCACTTCTGCAGGTTTTTCAAGATGCTGTGATAGCAGAAAATGAGGACAACAACAGGGATTAGCCACCCCAGGATGTTGACTTCAAAATTACTGAAAGTCTTCCAGCCATTGTTGCCACCAGGATAGTGAGGGAGGCACTTAATCTGGTTATTGTCGTTCACTTCCTGGAAAAAAAGTAAGTCTGGCATTGATGCTAAAATGGCAACTGCCCAAACGACCAGACTGGTGACAAACCCAATGGCAGTTGTGCGAATCCCTTGAACGTGGAGGGAGTGGACTATGGCCAAGTACCTGTCAATGCTCATGATGGTTATGAAGAAGACATTGCTGTAGAAACCAATGAAGTAAACTGAGCTGATGATTTTACACAGTGCATTTCCAAAAGTCCACTGGCTCACAATGGAGTACTGAACCAAGAAGGGCAGGGAGAATACCAAGAGGAGGTCAGAGACAGTCAGATTCAGCAGATACACGTCAGTCATGGTCTTGATTTTCATGGAGACTGTCAGAATCCAAACAACCAAAGCATTTCCCACAAGGCCTGCCACAAAGAGTATGGAGTACAACACTGGAAATAAGGTAGATGCAAATGCTGGAGTACCTTCAGGATGACAGATGATGTGTAGTTCTGAGAAGTCAAAGGCATATTCATAGGCTGCAGAGGAGTTAGGTGTTGGTGAGGTGTAACTCATCTGTTCAAGGACAATGAAATTCATATGAGCCAAATCCCACATCAGTAGATACACCAGGCAAGAGTCAGCTCACACCAAGCTGTGTGAGGACAAAACAGAGGTGCCACAGCTGTGGTAAAAGACGCAAATGAGGAATGACCATGAGTGACTGGCCATCCCCTGTAAGACCCAGGATGAGATCCTGGGGCATCACAGGGACAGAGGAGTTCAAGGAAAACGGAGCTGTGGTGGTAAAGGTTACCAGCATCCTCCTGCTGGCTCCATGTGGGGCCATGGCCCATACCCGAGTCCAGGTGGGGTACTGAGGCCAGAGACAGGGAGCATCCTCAAACCAGTAATGACATGGGCATGGCCAGGAGGCTGAGAGCCCCTGATATAGGTTTTGGGGTCCTACTTTATGTTTCCTTCTGAAAGGAGAAAGGGGGCATGGCCCAGGGAGAAACTGACATGTTAACACTCATCTCCTAAAAGCTTTGTTTCCAGTTAGCTGAGTGCCAGAAATAGGATGCACTAGCAGCAGCGACATGCCCCCTTCCTGCTCACCAGCCCCTTGCAGCTCGCCCACCCCCTGGCAGCAGCCACCACATCCCTGGGCAGTACTTTGTGACAGCAAACAATTAAAGAAGATGGATAGCAGCATCCCTGTCAGGATGTCCTCCACAGGACACTCCTAGCACTAGCTTTGCCCTCAAGGACATTCTTCTTCCACACACACAGTGTCATCAGCTAAAGATATTTTCACCCTGTGTTTTGGTTTCTTTCCAGAGAACAACAGTCACACTGATTTCTTTTAAATGCCCATCATCTCCACCAGTACTGTGTCCACATAGGAAGAACTGGACCTCTAAGATGTGCTACTGGCTCACAGGAGAGCGACCCGGCAGGGAGTGACTCACCAATGTGTCCTCAGAACCACCGCTGCCCAGCAGGTCTGTCAAATTCTGCTCCATAATCCAACACTGTGTCTGAAAGAGTGCAAAAAAACTGCCTTTATATCACGTATTTTTAAGAAGCAGGCATGCCTTTGTGTATATAGGCTGGCAATATTTACCTTAGCTTATGCTGCAATGCCAAGTCGCAGGTAAAGTCCTTACTGTAGCAGTGCACAATCCTAAAATAGCTTTTCCTCTATGTGACCAGTGTTACATTAAAGATGTATGAAACCCCAAGCCAGTGAGTTCAGCCTCTGTACTTAACACCTACAGAACGGAAATGTCAGCTTTATCTTCTGTATGATCACAAAGTTTTCATTTTGAGCACTTACATCCTTCAGTGGAAGAGATCTGCAATTTCCTCCACGTCTTTGAAGTGTTCCTGTGTCTCACCTGCATGCCCTGCACCTGCTGTCCCTGCTCTGCAGTTCTGGTGTCTAGGAGAGAGAAAGTAGTGCTGTCTCTGCCCTGCTCCAAGGACTTTTGGTGAAGATGGCTGAGGGGGATGGTCCAATGCTGCCAATAGCCAGTGATGGCAAAGGGCCCAATGTTTGCTTTAACATTTCATTTTTCCTTGGAAGGCACCTTCCCCCCGCACCCACCCAAGCACAGACATGAATACCTAAGGGAAATGATCATAGAATCATAGCCATTTAGGTTGGAAAAGACATTTAAGATCATTGAATCCAACTGTAATCCCAACACTGCCAAATACATTTGAACCTTTCTTCCCAGAACACGCACGCTGCAGGATGCTCTCACAGACTCACACTGAAATAAAGCCCTGAACAGCTCTGAATTCCCACCAACTCCACCACATACCTACTGTGACCTCATCCAGACCCAACACAGCTTCCATCCCACAGCTGCCTCCGATCTTCCCCACAACACAGGATACAGGGGAAAGAGCAGCCCTACTGAGCAACAGGCAACATTTGAAGTGTGTGTTATCTCCTTAAATACTGCTGCTCCCCACAAGAGCTTGGTGCCACTACTGAAATTCAGGCAAGTCATGTTGCATTAATAAACAGACGGGACTCAGTTTCCTCAAGCAGAAAAAGCCAATTCTTTATTCACATAATTCATTTTTTTACAGTTTTCACAGACCTTGTGCTAAACTCCAATTGGCTACTAGTTTTCTTGCCACTCAATTAATTGGTTAATAACTGGCATTTTACCTTTCCATCAAATCTCTCTATTCTTGGATTGTTTACATATTTTCTTCACTGATTCTCATGGGACAGATCTATTGTTTATGCAGGTGCAAACTTATTTTTCTTACTAGAATAGGTTGTTGTATTAACTGTCTTCATTCTTATGACTTTTCCTTATGGGAACTTACAAGCTACTGCTAGCTTAACTAGAGTAGCAGGGCCTAAACCATATTTAAGAAGACCTTTCTTTTATAATATTTCTACCTGTCTGCAACACTTCACATCATCATTTTGTTCTTTTTTGAACAAACAGCACCTCAGTGGGCATCAGTCCATAGATGGGCTGCTAGAATCCCCACGTGGAATGGTCTGTTGTCTTTCTCAAACCCTTTGGATGTCCACCTTCACTCACCATCGCTCCAAAGGCAGAGGGATAAATTTCTGTGAACCAAGAAAATCTGAAACTATTGCATGTGTAGCAGTGGATGCCTTTCCTTGGCCGTGATGGGCAGTGTGACATTAGGTCAAAGTTTTATGTGTGAGTCAAGCCATGACAGCCAAGCTCTGCTGGGTATTAACTCTTACAAAACCTGAAATTAGGAATTAAAACCAGAAACAAAGTCTTTTGTTACAGGCAGTGTTACTGGCAGCTGCTGGCAGTGTTGAAGCTTGATCTTCACTGCCCTAATGCAGGATTAAAACGGCACTCACAACTCTGTTGGTGCTAAAGTAGCAAAGAAAACAACCAAGAATTGTTCAATGTGGAAAAAGATGTGTCCACCAAATGGGAATTTGGCAGTTCCGTGCCTCTCATCTTTCATCTCCTAAATAGAGATGACAGGCTATCAGAGCACAAGGACAGCGACATGAAGGGACGCGGCTCCCTCTGCTGGGCATTCCTGCAGAATTGAGGCGCATCCCTGCAGAGATGTGCGAGATAAGCAATGCTATTTCACCTCCTCATTCATCATGAGGCTTATTTTAGGGAAGAAAACGCTTCCACAGCAAGATAAGAACCTGGAGACTGCTGTTGCTGCCAGGGTTTCATGCTGGATGAGCTCTTTCTTGGGATGCATGACATTTGGCCTATATTGTTGCAGCTCATTTTGCTTCAGAAAACTACAAAAATGTCAGTTGTTGCTCCACCCAAAGATATGGAGGGAGAGGATCTAGCCACACCATCCCCAGTTGGTGTGGTTTCCACATATGGAAACATTTCAAATGCATCACTTGAGTTTCTCAGCCTTACTAGAGTTAAGCTTACTCCTCTAAACAATCTACTGACCCAGTACCATGCAGAACAGCCAGAAACATGCCAAAAGAAACAGCCAAAGGGGCTTTTTCAAAATGACACATATATCCCAGACAGCTTCCTTATACAATCAATTGTGTAACAGATGATGATGCATTGGGTTTACGAGGAAAGGTTTTGGTGGCAAGGGGGCTGCAGGGCTGCCTGATGTGAGAAGATGCCAAAATCTGCCCCCGTGGTGGTAGTAGCTGGTTCCAGCTGACTCCAAGGTGGCCCTGCTGCTGGTCAAAGCTGAGCCCCCTGGTGATATTGGCAGTGCCTCTGTGATTCAGAAACACTGTGCAGCAGCAGCTGTGAGAGAGTGAGAATATGTGAGAGAAATGCCCTGCAGAGTCCAGAGTTGGTGAAGATGGAGGGGAAGGAGGAGCTCCAGGCTGTGGAGCAGAGATTTCCATGCAGCCTGTGATGATGCACATTGTCCCTGTGTTGGTGCACAGTGGAGCAAGATGTGAGGTGGGCAAAGAAGCACTAGGAGGGAAGGGGACAAGCTGATCTTCTTTTCCATGAGTCAGCAGTNGAGGGGAAGGAGGAGCTCCAGGCTGTGGAGCAGAGATTTCCATGCAGCCTGTGATGATGCACATTGTCCCTGTGTTGGTGCACAGTGGAGCAAGATGTGAGGTGGGCAAAGAAGCACTAGGAGGGAAGGGGACAAGCTGATCTTCTTTTCCATGAGTCAGCAGTCAAAGTTAGTTAATGAAATAAAAGGCAGTCACTCACCCAAGGAGGGAACAGCTTAACAAGAGAGGAGCTTGCCAAAGGGAAGAGGGAGTCCATAATGAAGTGCTTTTGCTAGCCTGTGTGCTACATTTTCTCAGAGAAGTATGTTCTCTCTTTCTTCAGGGGCTGCCACAAGGCAAAGTGAGCACAGGAGAGGAAGTAGTTTGTGCATAATGGCTACTGCTGCACACAGGGTTTTGCTTCTAGGAACACCTGGAGCATGACGTTCCGGAGGTGTCATTCCTTACTTGGCCAAGGCACAGCAAGCAGGCAATTCTTAGAAAACAGCTTGCCAGAGCCATAACTTGCTCCTCCCAGTTCCTCCAGTTTTGTTGTTGATAAGCAGTGTCTGGCTCTGCAGGCAGAGCGAAGCCACCATCTAAGGGCTGGCACAGGTCTAACATTGAAACGCTTCATTTTGGTGCCTCACTTCTTCAATGCTGTGGAAAGCCAGCCTTCCTCTGCTCTGGGCCCAGGATGTGGATGAGCCAGTGGAAACACTAGCGATAGCGGTAAGGATGTGTCAGCCTGCATCTCAGGTTTCTGAACAACACAGTATCCATAGGAAGCTGGTTTTGTGGGGAAGTGGGAGGTGTGAACTGAGGGAAGATATGAAAGCGGTCATTATGAACTGACCCTTCCCACTGCCCATGTCTGACAGAGCGTGCTGGGGCTCAGTTGCTGGATAAAGCACAGAACGCTGGAATATAGAGTACAGTTGCTGGAACTGAGTACAGATCTGGTGACCCCAACTTCAGGCCACGGAACTTTTGGAGGTGAGGCCACAAAGTTGGAGCACCTGTTTTATGAAGACAGGCTGAGAGCATTGGGGCTGTTCAGCTTGGAGAAGAAAAGGTTGTGTGGAGATCCCATAGAAGTCTTCTAGTATCTGGAGGGGGCCTACAGGGAAGCCAGAGAGGGAATCTTCATCAGGAACTGCAGCGATAGGAGTGTGGGTACAAAATGAAAGAGAGGAAACTTAGGTTAGATATTAGAGAATTTTTTTTTTCTGTGAGGGTGGCGAAACAGTGGAACAGGTTACCCAGAGAAGCTGTCAATGCCCCACACCTGGCAGTGTTCAAAGCCACCCTGGACGGAGCCTTAAGCAGTGTGGTCTAGCGGGAGGAGTCCCTTCCCGTAGCACAGGGGCTGGACCTAGATGAACTTCAAAGATCCATTTTAACCCCTTACCGTTCTACGATTCTATGTACAACCTCCAAAAGCCGTGACAAACACGCGAGCCGGGGGCAGAGGCGGC
>VZRH01005442.1:426624-465973 GCA_013397555.1 Urocynchramus pylzowi | reverse complement strand
TGGGATGCCGGGCCGGGAGGCGGAGGTACGGCTGCGCCGGGCCAGACCGGGCCGCTGCGCCGGGCTGTCCTCGCTCGCCCTGCCGAGGAGAGCCCGGGGCAGCGCCCCGGTGGGAGGCGAGGGGGGCTAGCTGCGCCCCCTGCGCTGCTGCGTTGTGTTCCGCGGCCTCGGGGCAGCGGGGGGGCGGGGGATGGGTCGCAAGAGTACCACAGACGGTGGGTCTGGGCGGACGTCGGGGGCACCATTGCTGGCTCGGAGTGTGCCCCACGCTGCTTCTGATCTGTCCGTGCTTTCTAGTCTGTCGCGATTCTGCTGCGCCGAGGGGCGCAGAAACTCGTTCTTCATTAACAAACACCGTTATATGTTTATAATAATAAAAAACCCTCTTTAAACACCCACAAGTCTTCACCCTGCCGTGGGCTTTGTGCCTCCTGCGGTTTTATTTCCCGAGAAGTGCCGGGCGGCGGCAGCCGCTGTGCGTAGCAGAGGCAGCCTCAGCGGAGCAGGCCGTGCGGTGCTTCGAGTGCCTCTGGGCCGGGTCTGGGTCTGGGCCTGGGTCTGGGCCGGGCTCCCCGCCAGTGCCCGTGGCAGCAGGGAGACCGTGCTGTGAGGGGGGGAGGGAAGGGTTGGAGGTGCTGCCAGCAGAGGTGGATGGGATTGCGGCAAAGGTACAGGTAGGTGGTGGGAAGGGGACGCCTATTTCCTTTGCCGTGGCAAAGGGTAACCAAATGGCTGCTGGTACATTTGAGATTCAGAAAACTCTTACCAACCACCGAATTTCAAGGAGATTCTGGAACAATCTCCCAGAGAAAGCAGAGAACACAAAAACCACAAATAAAACTTGATCAGCCTTAGAAAAAATCTTGAAAAGCTTCCTATACCCTAAGCAGCTGTCCTTAACATCTGGGATCAGCATACCTTCCTTCTATAGCATGTGACGTATCAGCTGAAATATTTCATCTCGTACCATTCTTAATTAAATAGCCATTTGAAGTTCTGTTCTTCCTCTTCCAGATGCATCCAGTCCTAAAGGCCTTTGTGTGCGGCTCCATCAGTGGCACTTGTTCCACGCTCCTCTTCCAACCCCTTGACCTGCTGAAAACCCGCCTGCAAACTCTGCAGCCTGCTGTGAATGGGTGAGAGGAGGGGGATGTGTCTGCGTGGGGGGCCTGGAGATGTTCTGTCTAGGCTTCTGCCTTATTTGCTGTCTGGGACTTGGAGTTCAGAGTTGTAATTTGGGAAATCAGGCTTTGTAAAAGAGAAGGTATATTTTTATATTATGGAGAATGATTGTTGTTTTGCTTCAGAAGAAGAAAAATGTCTGTGAGTGGTTGTGAATGGCACTGGAATAACTTGTAACCTCAACATTTGTTCTCATCTGAGAGACTGGTGCTTGCTGGGGTAGCTACCATGCAGTTTCATGGGGTATCCTCTGCCTGAAAAAAATCCTGAATGGTTGTCAGATAATTATTTGTGCGTGCAAGCTTGGTGTAGTCAACCTACAATCTGCTGCTGCTAACAAAGAGAGTGAGCAACTAAAAGTCCTAATGGGTGTTACAAGTTGAGAGATACAGAAGGTGATGGAGAAGCCCTGGAAAGACTGACCAAGAAAAGCAGACTGAGATGAGGAAGAGCTCCTTGGAGGTGCTGAGTTAATGCACAGAGATATGAGTGAAAGGGGTGCCTGTGGAGTACATCTGCCAGGGAGCAGAAGCAGGTCATTTCTTCAGTTCCTGTCTTGTCTTTCTTTCAGGTCTGGTCGTGCTGGGATGGTAACGCTGCTCTTTAGGGTTGTTCGTACTGAGAGTGTTCTGGGGCTCTGGAAAGGTGTCTCTCCAGTAAGTGGCTGGTTTAACTCTAACTTGTAAAAAATAGTAAATAAATAAGCTTACTGCTTATTGCTAATTATGTCTGCCTCAATTTAAATAGCCAACTCTTGTACTATTATGAGTGAAATGACATGATTTAGATTACATCCTATTTTAAGGAGTTAATGTTGTGAATTTCACTGATTTGATTATGGCAGTCCTGGGCAGCTGAACATTTGAATACTTTTGCAAATGTGGTGTGGCAACTGCAGGAACTTCATTTTGGTTTGGAATATGTTGTTCCTAGAAAACTGACATTGAGGAATGCATTAAATCCTGGCATCATTTGACTAATTTGTCTGTCAGTGCCATAAGTGATTTCTACCTTATTTTCTTTTCTCAGCATGTTAGCTGTAATGATGTCTTCTACAAAGCTTCCTGTCAAGTTGAACAGTCTCAGAAATGTTTTGTAGTATATTTTGTCTTATGTAAGCTTTTTCTTTCTTCATCTGCTTCTGTTTCTCCTGAAGTCCTTTGCAAGATGTATTCCTGGGGTTGGGATTTACTTCAGCACTTTGTACATGATGAAGCAAAAGTTTCTTGTGGACCGTTCACCCACAGCCCTGGAGTCAGTCTTCCTGGGTGCTGCTGCTCGTGCAGTTTCTGGGATTTGCATGTTGCCAGTGACTGTAGTGAAGACCCGATATGAGGTATGACTTTCCAATTAGTCCCCTGTTAACGGTGTCACACACCTTCCTTGCGATGCAAAATAATTCCTTCTGCCTGGAGAAGGTTGCTGCCACTTGGGTACCACCAGGAATGTAGTCCTGATTTCACCTCAGTTCACACATTGTGCAGGAAATGAAATTTGGCCAAGAAGATGAGATAGAATTCACCCTAAGATTTAAAAGTTTCAGTTGTATACAATGTTTGTGCAGCATCTTTCATATGATACCTCCCTGAAGGATTCTTTTAAAGGCTGAGTTAGGTGAAACCTGGTTTCTGCCTTGGGTTGTCCTCTGTGTTGCCATCTTGGTCATCACGTTAAGTTCACACTACCATTTATTTGGATATTATATCCTCAGGGTGTGTGTAGGGCTCCTCGACCTGTGTCTGGCCCATGGATGTCTGACCTTTGTCTGCTCTTGCAGAGTGGAAGATTTGGCTATGGGAGTGTGTATGGAGCCCTGAAGAGTATCTATCAGACCGAGGGGGCTCGTGGCATGTTCAGCGGGCTCACGGCAACGCTGCTGCGGGATGCGCCCTTCTCTGGCATCTACCTGATGTTCTACACACAGACCAAAAACCTCACACCTCAGGGTGAGGCTGAATGTTGGATGCTGGAGTGGAAAATGTTCCTCTTCTCAGATCTTGCCCTGCAGCTGACAGCCTGCATGCTCTGCTTGTTGCCCTCCACCTTGGAAGTTAAATTAGTCTCCTGTAGAGCTTTGGGTCACTCACTCACATTTGCCTGTGTGGAGAACTGTAGACCAATAGCTGAGGTCAGTGCAGAAATGGAGACTGGCCTTAAATTGATTGATTGTCTTCATGAAGACTGATGCATAACTGGGTTAGCGAACAGTTGAACAACAGGGTGTCTTAAGCACTGCTTGCTGCTTCTGCTTGTCTTGCATACTGCTCAGTTTCCACTAAACTGGGGCTTCTCTGATATTGGAACTCACTGGGGCAACATTTGTACAATTTTTTCTTTTCTGATTTTCTATCAAATTCAGTTCCCCAGCAAGTGAGGCTTTTCAATAGTGCTAACTTTTGACTAGTAGCCACTTTTCCCCTTGAAAGGTTTCTCTAGCTGCAAGGATTTTGACTTCCCTTAGGCTCTGATGTTGATTTAATCATTCAATAGCGTTCACTTTGTCATGCAGCGTAAGTGTATCTGGCCTGAGCTGTGTCTGACTGTGTTCTCTTTGCTCTGTTGCAGACCAGCTGGATCCAGTGCTTGTGCCCTTGCTGAATTTTGGCTGTGGGATCTTTGCGGGGATCTTGGCCTCTTTGGTAACGCAGCCTGCTGATGTCATCAAAACACACATGCAGCTGTCACCCCAAAAGTACCCCAGGACAAGCCAGGCCATTGCCTTTATCTATAAGGTGAGGTGAATCCCTTTTGACATGCACAACCACATCCTCAGTTCTGATCCCCTTGCTCAAAGCACAGCTTTGCTGGGGAAGTTGTTGCCTTTTAAAGGAGGTGGACAAGTGTCAGTGCTTCATCTGCTCTTGCAGTTGGACAATTCAGGGTCGGCATTTTCAAGATGATGAAGGGGTCATGCTGTGGTCGACCAAGACTATAGTGTGCAGTGTGAAATGCTGGTTTCAGATACAAACCAGCTACAAAATAATTCTTTGCTCTTTAAACATCAGAAGAGAAATAAATGCCCAGGTCTTTATTGCAGGAATGGGATGGAGAGGTTGTCAAAGCCCACCTTTCCCTTCCTGCTGTCAGAAGGGCAGATCTTGGCAGAGTCATTCTGTTTCCATATTGAACTCTATTCCTAAGCAGTAATCTGTTTATTTTTTTATGCATTTTTATGTACCTTTTTTTCTCAAATCATAATACTTTTTACTTCAATACTTAAAAATCTCAGAATAGCTAAGAGACTTTCGTAAAGATGAAGCTCTAAAACAAAAGACTAGTCATTTTCCTGTAGCGTCTGGAAATTATTACACCCTTGCCTTCTCTTTGTTGGACTTGTGTGTGGCTTTCCCTATCCATTGTCTCCACCCTGGCCTTCCTTTTTCCTACTCACTGCTCTTCCTGCTTTGTTGGGTAGCCCTGCAATAGTGCAGTGCTACAGGTTCTTCCTAAACACTAAATGCTATTTAAGTCTGGGTCTTTAAGAGACTGATCTAGGTCCTGTGCTCTTCCATGTAGTAAATGATGAGAAATTAAAACCCTCTAGCAGGATTGGGATGAATTGCTGTTTATCTCCTTTTGCAGGACTTTGGGCTGGTTGGCTTTTTCCGAGGCAGTGTGCCCCGAGTTCTCAGGCGCACTCTGATGGCAGCAATGGCATGGACAGTGTATGAACAGATGATGGAAAAAATGGGCTTGAAATCCTGACTGAGCTGCACAAGAAAGGACCAGCTTCACTCCTTCTCCCGCTTGTTGTGATCAACTGGCACTGAGAAGTTCCCAGTTCCACAGAGGAATAAGCCTTCCTCAGCCCGGAGGAAGAAAGCCCTGCTGAGACAGGGGATTAGGCCTTTTGGCAAGTAGAGGAAAGGAAGGATTGGATCTTTGTGTTGTTTGATCAATGCATTCCAGAAGGACTGCACTTGCATACTGCCATGGGAAATGGCAGGGTTTTAACAGCCTGGTAACTATGCTGAGAAGCCTCTTTTAAAAAGAACTCTGTGCTCACCACCTTTATGCAATGAGATGGTATTAGAGCAAAAGTGTTTGAGGAGAAAACAGTGATGGCAGAACCTGCCAGCCTGTTCCTTGGTGGCGTGCCCAGAAAGGCCACAGTGACCACCATCTGATATAGATCCTCCTTCTTCAAATGCTTTATTCTCACAGGGGAACACTAGGCCCTGGTGGGAAACTGGATGTGTCTCGTGATGCTCATATTGCAGGAGTGGGTGGAAGAGAAATGAAGTGCAGGGGAAAAGCTACAAATATGGTCTCTGCTATCACTTTGGTACTGTGGGTGATCACAGAGAGAGTAACTGGAACCACTTTGCTGTGTTATGTGTTATTATGTTATTGAGCAACTTAACACTCTTAAAATGTCCTTCTGCCTCTACAGCAGAGTTTGCACAGGAATTAAGAAGCATAAGGCACTTTAGAATTGATTGTTGCCAAAGTTCTACTTGTTCTCTGAAAAAAAAATATATGCTGCTGGTCTAACTACAGCAGGAGCACTCAAGTGGGTTTTGTTGGGGTTTTTTATGCTGTTGTCATAGACAAGTATTTGCTTCCTGTTCTTTATTTGTTAATCCCTGATCAACACCCTCAGTGTGAACTGGTCCGTAGATGTAGCTTTTAGGGCCATGGCTCATAATGCATAAATGTATAATGGAAACAGATATAGATACTGGCACTTCAGATTTCCCTTAAAACGTTGCTAATTGCATATGGAGTATCTTTTGGTTTGGAAAGAAAAGGTTGCTATTTCTGTAAGCTTTCTCCAAAGTTTGAGCACTGTGGGTGCTTGGTAGTGACCTTTAATTCCCTTAGGGCTCCACACAGACCTTTCGCATTTTCCTGGCTGATCCTTTTCTCTTATCAGGTAGTCCATGTTCAAGTATGCCTGAGTTTAAATACACTTTTCATCCTTTGTGCCTTCTTACTCTTTCCTACTGTGTTACTCAGACCTCACAGTGTGTGCCATGTACAGCCTGATCCCCCCTTTACTTGTGCCTCTGTGATGGGTTGGGTCCCTTGCAGCTCTGTTAGCATAGCCATGAAGCTGGTGTGGAAGTGTGCATGGTGTTCTGTAGTGTGCCTTGCAGAAGACTTAGCTTTGGCTTTTATTTTCTTAAATATCTAGGGATATTGCAATTCACTTTAGAACCAGAGCACCTATCTCTAAATATGAAGATATGACACTGTAGCTGTATGAACAACTAGTGCTACCTACCTGTTCATAAAATTTAGAGTGTATTTTGGACAATCACTGCCTGCCCAGGCAACTTCCCGAGTGCAAGAGCAGAGGGGATGTGGGTTGTTAAAGGGGTTCTTTACCAGATTTCAACTCCAAGAAGGTTTGATGACTGATGTAGAATTTGAGGGAAAAGAGAACAGGCTGGAGGCTTGGAAAGTGCTGCCTGTTTTCAGTCTCAGCCCATCTGTGAGGGGAGGCAGGTGCTCTGCAGTGCAGGAGTCTCCAAGAATGGTGGTGGAGGGTTCTGTGTGCACACGTCTGCATGTTAGCAACAGAGCCCTGCATCAAATCAGGCATGTGGCACATTATTTGCTGAATCCTAAACGTGAACACCTATTCCTTTATTTTGCTGTTCCTTCTGCCCTTAGTGACCATAACTTGTGAGAGTGCATGAAACCATGGTAACTGCACATCCTGCTTGTTTGCTATCGTGAGCACTACTGACACAGAGCTGGAGAACCAAGTCGAGGATTGCTGACCTGGTGGAATAAGGTGGCAATTAGATGAGTTACCTCATTTGTTCTTTATTCCCCTATGTGTGGGATCAAACCCACATTGTGCTGGGAGCCTGAATTAACTTGGTGCATTATAAATCTGTCATGTGAGTTGGATCTGTTGATCATCCTGGGCTGTGGTAGCCAAGGGCAGTGTGTGGGGTCACCTGCAAGGTGCTTCACAAATATTTTGTTCTTGGGTTAGCAATAGCAAAGTAATGTGCAACCTGTGCAGACAGAAACTTAAGCTCTTAAAAATGAGGCAGGCAAGCAAAGAATGTGAGCTAATCTGGAATTAAGTAAGGTCCTCATCAGAAACCTGAATTTCAAGAACACTTTGGTGGCTTTTTTGTCCCTTTTATATTTTACTCCTGCCTGGTCAAGTAACAAAGGAAGAAGTAGAGAGTTTATTCCCATGTGCTAGTGTTTTAAGTTCTACTATGGGGTTGTTTGTTTGTTTTAAATCTGGAATCAGGCCTAAAGCAGTGTTAGCTTTTACTTTGGGAAAGTTTTTCCATTCTGCTGTGGTACTTTGTTATTGTAGTAGGGTGAAAAAGTATATGGTCTTTGGCTTGTGGATTAACCTGGGCTCCTCTAGGTTTAAAAAAGAGAGAATCTAAACTGCACTGTGTTTCATCTGCCATTGGTGCTGCAAATCCAAAAGCTTATCTACCTGTGAGTTGGGGAAATGAATTCTCTGATGCAAGCTTGTTTGTTTCTCTTTGTTATTTCTTTTGTCAGGTTTCATATATAGAGGAAGGGAAAGCCTGAAGTTCTGCTTCACTCTGTTCTGAAAGCTTTATCGCATGGTCAGGTATAAGACTGCTTCTCAGCTCTGATCCTTACTGTCCTTCACCCTTTTCCCCCTCTTGAAAAACATTCTGTTTCTGAAGTGATTTATTGAAGTTGCTCCTTGATAGCTATAGCAAGTCAAGACAATCAAGTGGGTGGACTTGAAGTTTAGATGTATTCCTCTTGACGTTTAATGCTGCTTTTTAACAACAAATTGTCACTATATTAGCCTAAAGATAAAGCAAATCAAATAAAAGGTCTGGACAGAGGTGCTTAATCACCTACCTGCATCATGCCAGCAATTCAACATTAACAATCTTATCAGATAGTAATTTCCAAAGCCATCTTGGCGTGGATTCTGGAGACGAGAGTGTGCTCCCTCTTGCACTTCAGGATGGCAGTTGGATCCCTCCTGGACTGACCTCTGTTGCTGGCAATGCACTGTTAGTGGTCATGCACTGTCTCTGCTTGCCCCTGCAGCTGTGGCTAAGAACACAGCTGGCTGGCATGTTGAGGCAGGCTGTGTTTAAGTGAGTTGTAAGGACACAAGAGAAATAGTCTGATTATTCATGCCATAAAAACTTTATGTTTCCACTCTTTCTGTGTGATGATTTGTTTGGGGTATTTTTCTCTCAGTCTCTTAAAAAGAACTGGAACTTTAGAACATTACATAGCTTTGAGTCTTGTGAGTGCTTATGTAACTGTATAAAATATTTATGTGAAAAGGTGTATTATATGTTTCTATTAAAAACTGGTTGCTAAAACAAAGGATGTAATCTCTTCAGTGTTTCTTTAAAAAAACCCAAACAAACAAGCCCCAAACTGATTAAATGCACAAGGGATTGGATGGAGTAGAGGCTTAAGAAGGCGAAAGGAGTTTCACAAGAGGACAGGATGGTTGCATGTGTTCAGAGCCCATGAAAGGCAAGGAATATTCTCTTTTTCTGTGGTGTATAATACGCATAGGTTGTGCTAGTACAACTTAAATCAACTTTGCTTAAATGAAAAAACCACACAGCACTGGGGAATGTTGTGTTTTACACAGCTTCCTCTGCCTGCCTGCTGTGTGTAAAGACAGATAGATGGCTGTTGAAGCCCTGTACTAACTGGTGAAATACCTGCCTTCAGGACGGTGGGGTTTTAAGCTGTCTAGGGAGAAACTGTTTTTAGTCTCCTGCTGATCAGGTTTTTGCTACTCAGGCAGTCTGATCTCAGCAGGAGACCAGAAACTGTGCCTGGGACACAATTGTCTCCTGCAAGGCATAATGCCAGGGAATGCTGGATTGCTGGGATCTCCTCTTGCTGTCACAGTATGGTCCTGGGATTCAGTAGCCAGCAGGTTGTGCTAAGCAAAACATTGTTGTTGGTACTGAGATGTGCATCTTCCAGATGTGAAGATCCCAAGCATTTTCTCTTTTCTTGCTTAGATAATACATTCTCAGATGGAGCAATTTTCATGGAGGGTTATCAGTGTGTAACAGACCTACCAGCCAGTGCTGAGGTGCAGCCTTGTGCCAGCTGAACCTGAGTTGCTTGTGCAGGTTCCTGGTAGCATGTTAGGCCTGGGACAGTGCCTGCTTCTGCACACAGGGCTCCCCAGAGCTCTCCTGCTGCCTTGAAGAGCCACCTCCTGTGTAGTGGGTGTCACTGTCCATGCTGCTGACAGCTGCCCCAGCTGTGAGAAGAGATAGCAGACAAGCTCCCTAACCCTTCTGGGTGGTAGAAGGTGGGGAAGACTGAAAGTCTAAAGGCACTGTGGTTGTAACAAAACATTGAGTTACAGATCTCTATTCCTCATTAAAAATGGGCAAACACTTTGCTTGCTTTTTTAATTTTAATGAGTTTTGTGCCACACATAAGCAGTGATACCAGAATTGAGCAGAAAAAATTCTTCATTCCACAGAGGCATATACATATATGTGTACTTTTGTGAACTCCATGTTGGTTTCTTGAATATGCTTATCCCTTCTGGCTTTGGTGTTTATTTCAAAATAGCAAGCTGATTTTCCGCATTGCAGTTTCTTAATTTGTGACTTTATCACCGTAAAATGTTTTAGGAGTTTTTATCATAATGCATTAAGGAGTTTGAGTAAAAATGACAAAATCCCAGTGAGAGGTTAAAATGAGAACTCTGCAAGTTTTGTAGCAGGTGTTAGGAAATTCTAATTTTGTAGATCTAGAAATAAATTTGCCAAAGTATGTTTTCCCAAAACATGTAAGAAGTAATAACAAATCTTTGAAACACAAACCAAAATGGAATTTACAAGGAAAGCACAGTAACATTAGTGCAGTTTCACTGAAAGTGGGTTGATCTTCATAGCTCTTTGCCTTCTCCAGGAGTGCCTTACCATCTCTTGGGTGACACCCACTGTCATGTTTGGTGGGAAAGATACTGCCTGAAAGGCTTTCTGCCTGAGCCTCTTCCCCAGACACACAACCCAACCCTTTCATTGCAGGAGCTGTCCTGGCAGCACAGAACAGCTCCTCTGCATCCCTGTGAGGAGCCCTCTCTCCCAGCATGGGGCTCCTGGTACAGTCCCCTGCTCAGAGGCTTCTGGCCAGGGCTGCTGCTCTCTGCTGCAGCCTGGGCTGGCTCTCTGGGAGCTGCTCTTTCTGGGGCTTTGTGACCACCCCAGGCACCTACTTGAGGTCCTCAGTGTAGCACCCAAAGGCTGGTGGCAGCTCTGTGATGCTTCTCTCTGCATCTGTGGGCCCCAAGTCTCCCTGGCACTTCAGGAGGACCAGTGCCTCAAATCCACCTTTCCTGGCTTTGCTTGCTGCAGAGGGAGGCTATTCCCAGGGGCTGCCAGCAGCTCTGCCTGTCATTGTGTAACAGAGTTCAGTGTGAACTTTGGCCAAGGGAAACCTTGTCTAAAACATGTGATAAGATAGATACACTTTCACCTGAGGGATACCTCCATTAGTAACAGATTATTTTAAACTGTCTCAACACACAGATAAAAATAAAGGCAAGCTTTCAGGTTATTTAAGAAAATAATTAGAAATACTTTATTGTCCAGCTTCATCACCACTTTTCCAAGCCATCTTATGGGCTATGGGCGTCATGGTCTACCAGAAAGAGCCCATAAGTGTAACAATAAAAAATAAATAAAGTATTAGTGATGCTAGAGGAGTCTATAACCAGTGCTTACCAGTGGCACTCTTTTGATAACATCATACAGGCTGCAATATTCAATACTTAATTTCCAATTAAGTATTATGTTCAATTAAGTATTATGTTCAATGTTTCCAATTTATTATGTTCAAATAAATTTTTAATACGGATGGGTTTCAATTGTGCAGAAGAGCTCTCCAGGCAAAATCAATTACCCACACCATGGTGACATCACCACCACCTCTCCTCTTCCTTCCTAAGCTAATATTCACCCCGCTCCTGTCTCCTTAGGAGAGACACAGTTTGTACACTGTAGCCCCATCAGGTCAGCTCTCACCATCCGCTGTGCACTTACCGAAGTGCCCCAGATGTCTATGATCTCTCAGGCCACAATAGTTCACGCTCCGGCTGAGGGCTCGCTAACCTGCTGCTGAGTTTCGTTTTACCTACTTTGTCACCACCGTGTGGCAAATGCTTGAATTACTCTCGTACAGCATATTCTAAAGCTGATTTGGTAATCTCGCTAATTAACACCATCTAATAAGCACGAATAAAAGAAGGATGGAGAGCCATTTTCCAAGAGACAAAGAACGTACGTGAGACGATGTTGTAACCTGCTACTTGAGCAATTCTTCCCCAGAGTAACTCAGGGCTCAGGCATCGAAAAGGAGAGTCCAGAGCCAGTCACACTGATGTGGTTATATGAGGTTAAAATAAAGAAGGGAGAAAGCTAAAAGAGCACTGTTGTTAGACAGATATGAAGATGAATTATCACTTGCACAAGGCACTGGCAATAGTATTTGCACAGTCCAGAAATCTGTCCAGAAGTGTATCCAGATCTTGATGATAGCAAACATAGTAAAGTATCACTTTTTTTCCTTTTTTCCAAGAAATTTCTTTCTCAGGTCTGTGTCTGAGAATAGGACAGACAAGGAAGGTGAGAAAGATGGTGACGATTCTTAAATCTCATCACTTTCTGTGGTTTCTTAAATGCAAACAAGAACAAAAAATCCCAAACCCAACAACACTCACAAAAAAAGGGGCAAGTACCTAAAAGAATCCTACTGCAGAACAAGGATGTGTAGTTTAGTGTCAATTTCACCTGTTTTTACTGTCATTCCTGCAAAGGACAGGAGCAGCCTTGGCTGCCCAAGCTCTCCTGCCTAGTGCCAGAGCAGTGCCCCTGCAGGGAGGGGGAATGTGGGTGCAGAGAAGATGCTGCAGCTCCTTAGAAGCCTCCCCCCAGAGCAGGCAATTTAGAGCCTAGATATAATTCATCAAATAATCACCAGTCCCCTGAGAGCATATATTTCACTTTCAGCAGGAAAATGGAGTTGTAAAATGTTTAAAATAAATCTTTGCTTTCTATTCACTTCAGGACCTCAAAAACAGCCTTGATGTTGCTTGGAGCACAAGCTCAGGATGCTGTGAAGCAGCCCCAGACTGACAGAACCACAGAATCAGCTCCGCTGGGAAAGGCCTCTGAGATCAGGGAGTCCAAGCCATGACCAAACATCACCCTGTCAACCAGACCCTGGCACTGAGTGCTTCGTCCAATCTTTCCTTACACACCTCCCGGGACCGTGACTTCACCACCTCCCTGGGCGGCCCATTCCAAAGTCTAATCACTCCTCCGGTGAAGAAATTCCTCCTAATGTCCAACCTAAACCTCCCCTGGTGAAACTTGAGTCCTCTTGTCCTGTTGCTAGTTGCCAGGGACAAGATGCTGCCCCCCACCTGGCTACACCCTCCTTTCAGGGAGGGACTTGTAGAGAGCGCTAAGGTCACCCCTGAGCCTCCTTTTCTCCGGGCTAAACACCCCCAGCTCCCTCAGCCGCTCCTCACAGGACTCACACTGCACACCCTTCACCCGCTTTTTTCCCCTTCTCTGGATTCGTAATCCCACAAAGCCTACGAGCTTCGTTCAGAGCCGGTGTCGGGAAGGAGCCGGAGGAGCGGGCGCAGCCGGGATCGTGCCCGGCCCGGGG
This sequence comes from Urocynchramus pylzowi, assembly GCA_013397555.1. Lineage (NCBI taxonomy): Eukaryota > Metazoa > Chordata > Aves > Passeriformes > Fringillidae > Urocynchramus > Urocynchramus pylzowi. Next base: position 453,151 of record VZRH01005442.1, on the reverse strand, counting down.
ATCCCAGGGAAGGGATCCGAGGGAAGGGATCCGAGGGAGGGGATCCGAGGGAGGTGCTCCCGGNCCGAGGGAGGGGATCCGAGGGAGGGGATCCGAGGGAGGCGCTCCCGGAGTGCGGCCCGCCCCCGCGGCGCCCCATTGGCTGGCGAGGCCATATATAGGCGTCAGGCGAAGGCGGGCTCTCTTTCGGCTCCGCGCCGCCCGGGCCTCCACACGGCGTTGTCAGCGTGAGTCGGGGCTGCCGGGTGGGGCTAGCGGGGGCAGTGAGGGGACGCGTTCCCCGCCCTGCGATAACACCGGGGGGCACTGTGCACCCCGCCGGCGGCCGGGCCGGGCCGGGCTAGGCGGCGGGGAAGGCCGAGGCCTGCCGCTCGTAGCGCGGGAGGCGGCCCAAGATGGCGGCCGGGGCGGCTGGACCTCGTGGCGCGTCCCCGCCGGGCTGAGCCGCGTCCCTGTGCCCGCAGGTTCCCTGTCGTTGCTTCCCAAGGGAAACCCCACAATGTCCGGAGGCCTCGATGTCCTGCAGATGAAGGAGGAGGATGTCCTCAAATTCCTCGCTGCCGGGACCCACCTGGGAGGTACCAACCTGGACTTCCAGATGGAACAGTACATCTACAAAAGGAAGAGCGACGGTAAACAGGCGGGATGAGGGGCCCGGGTTGGGCAGCTGGGCTCTTGTGGGCACAACTGGGAGAAGCAGAAAAGTTCTAGTGCTTGATCTCTTTAGCATGGTTTCTCCATGGCCTTTGCATATCAAACAGTATTAACTCTAAGGAGTAAAATAAAATACTGGTTTTTGCACAATTCTAGTAGTTCTTGCCCTTTTAATCTTGACATTTGGTAAATCAATCACAGCTGGTTTGGATTATTATGCTAGTTCTTTACTATATTAACAAAATGGTTTTAGTGTCTCAGTAATGATTTTTCCTTGTTAGTGTTAGTCGTCAATCTAAGCTGCCCTGTGTTAAAAGATTAAAACTCATACCAGGGCTGGGTTTTTGATGATAGATGCTGGAAGCGTGTGACATTGAAACCATAAGAGGAGAATTTTGTTTGGAATAGCTTTCCACTAGCTAGAATGAGACTAGAGTGTTGTCATTTCATGAAGGATACTGAGGTGCTGGAACATGTATGGAGACCCCGAGCAAAGCTTTTGAAAGGTCTAGAAAATGTAATGAGGAATGACTGAAAGAGCTGTGTTTGTTTTGTCTTGGGAAGACTAATGAAGAAACTCTGGGGGGGATCTCACTGCTCTCTACAACTGCCTGAAAGAAAGGGCAGTCAGAGGACCCGAGGAAAGGGCCTAAGATGAGACAAGGGAGATTCAGATTAGGTAATAGAAAAAAATTATCACTGCTTGGGCAGTCAGACAATGGAATAGGTTGCCCAGTTGCCCTTAAGAGGGACATGGATATGATGCTTGGTGTTATGGTTTAGTGGCTGCATTGACAGTGCTGGGTGAACAGTTTGCTGAGATGATCTTGAAGGTCTCTTCCAACCTTGATGATTGTATGAATTTTGGAGTAACCCCAGCCATGTGACGGGTTTAATGGCAGAGGAGTGCTGTCTTGTTTTAGGATCTTGTATTTGCTGGTTGCTCTAAAGCCTTCTGTTGCCAACAGGTATTTACATCATCAATCTGAAGAGGACCTGGGAAAAGCTGCTCCTGGCAGCTCGTGCCATTGTTGCCATTGAGAACCCAGCTGATGTGAGCGTCATTTCTTCCAGGAACACTGGACAGGTATGGACATCAGGAAGCCTGCAGTCTTGGGAGCAGGAGTCCCTTGCCTTGCATGCATCAATGCCTGCCAGTGACAGCTTGGTGATAATAGGCAATAACACCAGTTTTAACTATAGGAATGCTTTCTGTAAACACGGTTTTTGTGTTGCACTTGGTAGCTTAAAACAGATGAGTTGAAACCCACTCCCCATCTCAGGGCATTTGATAATTTGTTTTTCTTCAAAATCCTTCTTCCTGTTGGATTTCTGTCATATTAGTGGTCAATCCCCTGCTGACCCCTTCCTCCCAGAACTGCTGTGTGTAATTTGCACTGATTTTCTGGGGACAGTAAGCACCTGATATGAAAGTTGTCAGAAGAAATTTTCTGTTATCAAGCAAGGTATTTGTAATTTTGACTCTCAAATTTTTAGCACAAAAATGTTCTGTTGTAGAAGGTGATAACCTTTAATTAGTCACTGGAGTTTGTGAGGTTAGTTTGTTTAGGTAACTGCAGGTGGGGCCACAGATGTTGAGGGAGATTCAGGGGTGGATTTCTGAAGGAAAAGCTTGGTATCCCATGGGCTTGATGTGCACACTATTAAAGCTTGATGCTGAGGTCAGTTTCTGGCCGATGAGCTCTCAAGTGTCGGAAGTGTGCGACAGCAAAGGATGGCAGGGTTTTCGCTAACGCCAGGAGAGGGGCTCCCTCTAGGATTGGAGTTTGATAGTAGGCCCTGCCACATGCCTGACAAGGTGGAAGCTGTTGCAATTGAATGAGAACTGCCAACTGCAGTTTCAATGGATGCAGATACAATTTGTCTGTATTTATTACTGAGTTTTTGTGTAGTTCCTTGAAGTTCCTGGATAATGAAAAGATGTAGAAATAATGGAAGAAAACGTGCTTTGCTTTCTTCATAAGCTTTTTGTTTAATTTACCCTTCCATGATTTAATTATGAGAGTTTAGAGTAGAACTTGCCAATAACTTAAGGGGAAGAGAAGGCTTTTTTTCATGTCCTGACTTACTGCTTTGCTGGTGGATATGGTCTTTTAAACTCATGGTGTAGCTCTTTTCAATAACGTTTTTATTTTGTCTCCTGAGGTGGTGAGCCCTGATTTCACAGGAACGGAAACAAATAGTTCAGTTAAATTTCATGCACGTTCACTGGCAGTGCCTGGGTGACCTGGCTGAAATGTACTTTTCTGGCTTGGATGAAATGCAATTTTCCTGCTTCACCTTTGCCGTGTCCCTTTTGCAGCGTGCGGTTCTGAAGTTCGCTGCTGCCACTGGGGCTACTCCTATTGCCGGGCGTTTCACCCCTGGCACCTTCACCAACCAGATCCAAGCGGCTTTCCGTGAGCCGCGGCTCCTGGTGGTGACGGACCCGCGGGCTGATCACCAGCCGCTGACAGAGGCGTCCTACGTCAACATCCCCACCATCGCCCTGTGCAACACCGACTCCCCGCTGCGCTACGTGGATATCGCTATTCCCTGCAATAACAAGGTAACGCTTCCCTGTGCCATTCCAGGCACAGCATGCCCTGGCCTTCCAAGAGGGATGCTTTCTGCGAGGGAGGGTTGGCTCGTGTCTCACGTGTATCTGGAGGGATGAGCTAATGTCTTGCAGACGTGTTGGGAGGAGAAAATAAACTGCACACAGTTGGAGCTTGGAGCTGAGGCTGGTTTCTGGCCAAGGAACTCTCAAGTGTAGGACGTGTGCTATAGTAACCTGGCAGGATTTTTCGCTGACGCCATGAGGGTCTTGGTGACCCAATGAGTGGAGTTTGATAGTCATTCTTGCCACAGATCATGAATGTGAATGAAAGATAAAGTGAACTGATGGAGAAACTGCTCTGAGACATTACCTTGCCAGAAATCTCCTGAAAGGTAAAGTCTAGGAAGATGAGAAGCTATCTTAGATCTCTGTCTAGGTGTCAGTCACCAAAACTAGTGTAAGCCACGTGTGAGGATGTGTATAAGCTTTGTTTATTTTGTCAAGTTTTCAATTTCTTCTTGAATATGTGGTGAACGTTATCTCTGTCTTTTGGATGAGACTCACATAAGGATGGTGAGCAACATGAAACTCTGTAACAGGAGAGTTACTTCAGGCCGTGTTGTAATGGCATGATGATTTCTTCAGAGGCCTGAAAATGTCACTGGAAACTTGAAAGGTTGCCCTTTTTTCAAGTTCAATTAACTTAAGTCTGGCATTGGCAAGTAATGTCTTTCATCAAGCACAAGGCTTGGATGGGGTACAAATAAGTCTTCTGCTCTTCCTGCAAAGGTTTAGCTTTATAGCAACTCTTTCCTACTTTCTGCTGTTCCAGGGAGCCCACTCAGTGGGCCTGATGTGGTGGATGCTGGCTCGGGAGGTCCTGCGCATGCGTGGCACCATCTCCCGTGAGCACCCATGGGAAGTCATGCCTGACTTGTACTTCTACAGGGATCCTGAGGAGGTAGGAATCCTCATGACAGGGGTTGAATCTCTGGGATGTTCTGCTTGTGCTCCTATCCCATGGTCCTATGTGTCTGCTGTTAAGGACAGGTTTTGCTAATGTAATGATGGCACTTCCCACTCTACTGTGGTGGTTGGTTAATTGTATTCCCAGTTGGTGTCTGTTGTCTGATACTTGATAGTAAGGGTTGTGTTCTGGGATGTGTTCCTGGGAGACTCAGGCTGGGCTCTTCCATTGCAGATTGAAAAGGAGGAGCAGGCGGCTGCCGAGAAAGCAGTCACGAAGGAGGAATTCCAGACTGAATGGACGGCCCCAGCACCTGAATTCACTGCTCCTCCTCAGCCCGAGGTTGCAGATTGGTCTGAGGGAGTGCAGGTCCCATCTGTGCCCATCCAGCAGTTCCCCACAGGTCAGTTTGGGGGGTGTCTGTGGGAAGGGGTGGGGGGTGTTGTTGTGGATGGAAGGAGGCAGGGGAGCACTGAGTGTTGTTGTGTTTGTGATTGCAGAGGACTGGAGTGCCCAGCCTGCCACCGAGGACTGGTCAGCAGCTCCCACTGCCCAGGCTACTGAGTGGGTTGGCACTGCCACGGAATGGTCTTAACTTCAGCCCTGCTGTACTGTGAGAGAAATAAAGGCTGTTTAGTACGCGCTGTGCTGGTACTGCGTTTGTAAAGTTGTTGGCTGGTGACATGTGGATTAAGAACATGTGGGTAACATGGGTCACGGTCCTCAGGCAAGAGTGGGCATGCCTGTTACACCCTGTTAAATGGAACTGGAGGGCTGTGGGCTTTGTCCACAGCTACCTGCAGCAGCTCGTTGGGCTGTCCCTCCTGTCTTTCTCAGTGTGTGGGGCAGGTCTCGCATTCCTGCCTTTCCTGGCTCCGCCCCAGTGAGGAGGCAGCAGTGTGTGTGCTCAGGGGAGATGAGGTGGTGATGTGGGGCAGAGCAGTTTGCTTTCGGTTTTTCTTTTTTTTATAGCAGCCTGTCTAGGTCCACCCAAATGGGCTGTTTTTGTTGCTCTGCCTGGGGTTTCACAAGTTTGCAGGGTGAGAGTGATTCTGGTGACCAGGTGTGGGAGGTAGGCTGACTGCACAGTGTGGTGAACAGAGCCCTTGAGTGGGAGCTGCTCCTCTGATGGAATCCCAGCTTTAGCATCAGTATTGCCAGTTCCTCGAAAATAATGCAGTAATCTTCAGAAAAAAAACCACCATAATAATTCATCTGCTTTAGTTCTTGAGGATTATATTGCTGTGATTATTACCAATAATGGGAGGTAGACCCTTCACCAAGAGAAATGGGGTTTTGCGTGTTGGAGGTGAAGACTGTTCAGATTGGATCCTTTTTTCCATATTGGTGTGGTTGCAGATGGTCCTTTTTGTACCTTCAGCACCGCCAATCTGTAAAAAATGTTTTCTCTTGGTGCATGTGCTCATTTCATTTTACTGTAATAGTGCATAATAGCAGTGAAAAAACCTAAAGCAAGTTATGCATATTACTGTATAGTATCTGTCCAAAGGAGACTGACGTTTCTTCCTCTTGTCTTTACATATTACATGCAAAGTGGCTAAAGGTTTTGCTAATAATGAACAGCATTTAGCTGTGGGGTAGGTGAGCACTTCACCATTTGTTTCTGAAAGAGCCCGCCCTATTCTTTTTGTTCACTGTGTTCCTCAGAAGTCTTCTGGTACTTTCCAGAACCCAGTAGGGGGAAGCTCTTTCTGCCACCTGAGGTCTGTCACTGGTGTGTCGGGGTATGTTGAGAGCCTGGTCATTTTGGGACTATGTATGGATGTTGTAGTTGGATTAAGAACAGCCTGTACAGCACTTGCTGATTGACTCCCCAGATCTGAGATTGCCCCAAAAGATTTGTTGGCCTTGACTTTTTTTTCACTCTGCCACGTGGAAAATTTCCAAACTTGGAGCACAGTCTTAGCCCTTGCCACATTGAATCTCTGCTGTTACTGTTTCATCATTACCCCTTTTCTTTATCCGTTGTGTAACTTCTTTCATGCAAATGTGTTCCTGTTGATGAGTCTGTAGAAGTCATCAGACAGCTCCTGTGTGGGTGATGGTGCTGTTTTAAATCAATTGGTTCTGAGTAATTGCTGCTGAAATATTCCTGGCATGTTACTGCAGTGTGGTTGTTTTCATTTAAGTATTTCCTAAAGTATCACTTTGACTTTCATGGTTCTCATTCTTAGAACCAAGGACTGGCAGTGACAGGTGGATCATCTGCACAGCCTGGTCAGGGGACAGATCTGTGCATGTGGGTTCAGAATCACCTTGTTGGGGTCATGGGTAGAGTGGGAGGGCTTATTTGCCTGCAGCACTGCAGTGAGGGTGAATAGATGCCTTTTAGGAAAGGAGGCAGCCTTGGCTGTGACAGCAAAGGACTCACTGCAGGAAGGCTATGATATTCAGCATGCCAGAAGAACAGGGTGGCACAGGAGTGGAGACAGCAGCAGAGATGTAGCAAAAGATCCTGTGTCTGCCAGAGCTTCCCCTGTGGCGAATACCTGGCAGATGTAATTTATTGAGACAGTGCAGAGGAATTGGGAGGAGGTAGAAGCAAATGCTTGACACTGGCTTGTTTAAAAAAAAGCCTTATTTTGGTAAGTGCAGTGTTGATGTTGAATAAGAACATCAAAAAACTTGTAACTGTGATTCTGGATTGATCTGATTTGACCCAAAATGGCTTAGGCAGAGGTCTCTGTATAGTGGCAATTTCCATTGAGGGTCATGGCCGTGTTTCCTTTCTCTGTGACCTTCCCTTTGTATTTGATTTGGGTTGATGGAACTGGGTTGAATGGGGCTAGGTAAACTTTTTAGGATAGCCTTCTTCCAGCGTTGGTCTCAACAGGAGCTGCCTGGGGTTTCTGAACATTGTAGAACCCCTCTGGACAAATGAGCTGTTGCAGTCCTTGCCAGTATGGTACTGTGTGATCCGTGAATGTCTCATACATACAGGCTTTCCAGTTCCCTCCCTAATTTATGTGCCACCATTCACAGATGTTCCTTTTCCTCTCCAGTCACTTTTTTGCCTAAATAATCATGATATTTTTAGTATCCACGTATTGTCAGATTACACCAAAGTTTTTCTTATGCAGGAAACAAAGAGTTTTATGCACAGCTGAAGAGATTAATCTCTGTTTAAATCCAGGCTGCAAAAATATTCCACTCTTTGCATCTGTAGTCTATTTGGCTTTGTGAAAATGGCTGTAAGATGTTTGATGCTGACTTTTAGGAGTATGGTATACTCATTGTGAGCCCGTTTATTAAAATCAGTGCATGGTATAAGTAAGTATGCAAAGGAAACTGAGGTGTTTGATGAGTTCACCTCACTGCTCCTCTTAGGAGGCTTCTTCCCCACCCAGGACTGTGAGCATGCAGTTGGAGTGGATCTTGTGGTTTTTTTTTCTCAGATTACTAGCATTTTGATGCAGATAGACTCTACATTGAGTAAAGCACGTGATAAATCTGTAGTTGTCATGAAAGCAGCACTCTCCAAAGCTGTGTATCTTGTACCTTCTTAGGACAGATGAAGCCTGGCATCTTGAATATATTTTCTCCCTGGCAGAGGGTGAAAAAAGAAAAGCATTCCAGATTCATGTCATTATTGCTGTAGGACCAAGGTGTTGCTGGAGCTTGTCCCCTCTGCCCTGCAGCTTCCAATGAGACATCAGCCAGCATTTCGGGCAGTTTCTTCTCTCTAGCCAGTGCTTGGCACTACCAGCTGCCAGCCCTTGCAGCCTAAAGCTTGTGAAGACCTCAAGGCCTCAGAGTTGGTGAAAACCTGATCTGCGTCGAGTCTGTAAGACAGGTAAAGGTAGAACAGTGTTACAGTTGTGTGTAGCACTGGGAATGAAGAACGTCATTGATCATCATCTCTGCAAAGAGGCAGACTGTGATAAACACCTTGGGCATGGGTACAATCTTTCTATGTCACAACACTGATTTTCTCAATTTTTTGCTTTATGGGGCACTGATTTCTGAACCTGTTTTTATTTGGTTTTTTAGTACTTGGGATTTTGAGAATACTCACTGTCATTTTTGTGCTGTCCAACTTTGGAAGCAGGTCATTTTCATTTATATATTGTTCATTTATACACTTGGTAGTCACTGATGAAAAAAACTACATAATGAAAGATACATTTTTGATATCTCTATAGCTGAAAGAACATGTTTTTTCTGGGCTGCTGCTTAAACCCTCAGTTCATCCAGTGTTAATAAAGACTTGAGTTTACCTGATACGTCTTCTCATGTGCCAGAGTCCTAAATATTTCTATCATTGTTTGTTTCACTGGCCACAAGATAGATTGATTGTTTTTATTAGTTCTGTTCAAGCATGAATAAAATATATTCTAAAGGGATGCAGGATGCATGCTTTGAAATTATGGCTCCCTAACCATGCTTTGGAGGCCAGAGAAACCTGCTTTAGACAGAAGTAGAAAATCTTTCTCTTCATGCTAAATGCCATTGCACCACATGCAGAAGGGTTCCTGGGGTTGAGTCACACAGCTCACTCTTTGTTTTGATACAATCTTGCTGGTGACATTTGGGCAGGACAAGGGGTACCACAGTGCACAGGGACAGCCTGTGCCCTCTACCCTTGGTATGGGGCTCGGGTTTTAGCAGCTGAGAAAGGGGGAGCAGGGTCTATTGCATGGGCCAGAGCTGGATGCTGAGGACTGAAACAACATTTTGGCTGCTCAACGGGACTATACACCCTCCCACCACCTATGTGGGTCAGGGTCAGGTTTAGGGTTTTGCAGAGCAGGGAGCTCAGCGTGACAGGTGTGGCACAGTTCAGAACTCAGCTGCTCTGCCACGGGGCACAGTTGTGCTGAAGACTGGGGTGAGCTTTTGCCATACGAGGGCAAGCTGGCACTGCTCCTTCCTGTGCTGCAGCTGGAAATGTTAGAGACTGGAAAGCTGCTGGGAAGCTCAGGTTCTCACCTGGAATGCTGAATTAGTATTGCCCTAGGAACTGGTTCCAAAGTGATTGCCACTTTATCTCCTGAGAGCCCGGGGGCTGCTCAGAGTGAAGGTGGTCTGCTTGCCTTTTGGGTCTGAACCAGGTCAGGGCGACGCTACCAGCCCTTTCCACTCAGACACCGGCATGGTGACAGGAGTGGCTTTCCGGGAGCAGGCTAACAGCCCGGCATCGCTCCCAGCTGGCAGGTGACAGGAGGATGGTGGCGGTGCCTTGCACAGCTGCGGTTCGGGTGCGGGGATCCTTCCCAGAGCCCGGTAGATGGGGCTGTGGTTCCTGCTTTCCCCGCGTTCCGGCCGCCGCTGGCAGCGTGGCAGGAGGGCTGGACGGAGCGGGCACCCAGGGAGGGACGCTACAAAGGTGCTCCTCACCTGGCTCTTTGATTTCCCTGTACCAGAATGGTGCTGTCTCACCGGGACCATAAGATACCTAAAAAACCCCCAAATGACCGAAACCCTACTATTCTTCTATAAGTGTCTGAGTGTTAAACTTTTTGCCTCCATGCTCAGCTGCAAACCTTGATCTTGATTGTGATTTCCCTAAGGAAGCAAGTGTGGGATGCCGCTGGCTGTGAGTGCTCCAAGTTGAAGAAACTCCGTGTTGGAAAGCCATGTTTCTAGCTCATCTTTCCTGTTTGGCTTATTGCTTCCAGCATTTTCTAGAATGGCTCGTCTTCTTCCTAGTACTCCTAAAGCTCCCAGGTATAAAATTCACTGCACCTGTTGGCTTTGTTTATATATGAAAAAATTAAGCAGCACATGCAGAGAGGGAATCAGGTGTGAACCATTTTCTCTCACTTGTTATTTTGCTGTTAGAGGCTCTAATTTGAGAGGAAAGGTTTAAAAGAAAAAGACACCACCACTTCCCTCTCTGCAGCATGTTTTCCGAAGGCTTCTTTAAGCCTCATTCCTACTTCCAGCTGGGTAAGGTTTTATGAGCCCCAGGTGCCACGGGCTGAAGTGTCTCCTACCATTTTCTCACAAGGACTGGTGTGGGGCAGGAGTAAATGTGCTGTTGGCTTTTCCTCTTGGCTTTGTGAGGCAAACCTACTTTGTTTGTGTGCTATAAGCAGGTAGGGGTTCTTCATCAGCTCTTTCAGTAGGGTTGAGAGGTCTAGCAACTAGTTTTTCTGATTTCAAGGGCTCAAGTCCTTTAAAAAGTTTTGAGATAAATTTTAAGTCATAATTCTTTTCCCTAAGCGTGTCTTGGATTTCTCCTTGACTCCTATGCTGCCTGTGCTCATTTTATATTTTATTTTTGTTCTGTGAAAGCTACATATTTGTGTTTATTCTTTCAAAATGAGAACTGGGATTTCTCAAACTGTACCTTGAATATAGAAGAAGGAACATCATTAAAATGTCAAATCTAAGACTTGTGATTTAAAATACGCCAAGTTATCAACTCTGCATGGTCCCCAGGTGGGATGAGTGCTCTGTGAAGCCATTCTTTTGTGGCCTGTGCTGTCTCTACTCCCCTGGGATCTCAGGGAAGGAGCTTGCTCTGTTAAGGTAAGTGTCAAGCTTTCTTTAAATTTTATTTTAAAACTTCTATCATGACAAGAATAGTGGATTGACCATCCCTTCTAGGCCCATCTGGTAGGCACTGCTCTTCTGCTGTTAAGATAATTGCAACACAAGATACGGAGGCGAGCAGTGGGTGCCTCCCATGGGGCAGTGTGAGCCAGAGGGGAGCAGGGCGGGCAGCAGGCACAGAGCAGCTGCCTCCTTGCTCTCCTAGGCTGGGGTGAGCTCAGCAGCTGTGATAACTGCTCAGGCAGTATGCTGCTGGTACTATAGGGACCTGTGGCAAACACGTGCTTGGCATATCTTCCTGGTTAGGTGAAATTTAAGGGATGCTGTCTAGGAGGCATCTGGGTGTTGTGGAGCCCCCAAAACTGCCCAGAGGCTCATTCTCACCTGGAAGGCCAGGTGGAACAGTAGTTTCACAAATAGTTTAAACAGATGTTACTTTCAGAGGCTCTTCCTTGCCTTCTATATTCTTTCCTCTGAATTTGAGATCTGGTGGTGGCAGGAAAGAGGAAACCCTTTATTTTAGGTGGAAATTTGTTTTCCTTCTGGACATTGGGTTGAAGGAGTACTGTGAGCAATGTATGTCTGATCCATCCCCAACTATGTGAGGGTTTTGGCTGTTTGGTAGATAACCAGTTCAAACACAGTACTTTGCTTCAGTGGCACCATGGTAGTGTGGCATAGCCAGGTGGTGACTCATCCTGTTCCAGCAGGACTAGTTCAGCTCCTCAGAGCCAGCTAAAGGTCTTTAAAAGCTACTTGTCCTCCATGTTACTGGCATAGGTGCACATAAAGGGCTGAAAGGGCATGTGCATGACACTGGGCTTTCCCTGGAGATGGATTACAACAGATTTCCACCTCTTCTGCACAAAGGAACTGCTTTTGTCCATGGGTCAATGCTCAGGGTAATGCTAAGGCATATGTTTCCCCATTGTTGGCTCTCTGCTGCTGTGGCACAACCCCATCCTACGTGGGCATGATGACAGAGGTGAGGAAAGTTGAGAAGAAGCTGTGGAGTTCCACAGGCAGAGCTGCAGCTGCTTGTGAAGAAAACCTTGCCAGTGGCTCATTTTTTATATTTGCAAATGCAGTACTAAAATGCTTCTGCAGCCTTTTCCTCCAAAAACTACAGGGCTTCTTGGGGAGCAGAAGCTGAGTTTGACAGGGCCCTGTGCAAAATCCCTGCAGCCCTGGCCACTGCAGCAGCTGCAGATGGAGCTGGGGGACCTGCAAGCTGCAGTGGTGCTGCTGTGGTGGCAGTGAAGCTCCATTGGTGTTCAGGCAGTGTTTGTGCTGCTCTGTCCAAGCTGCTGTAGCAAAGTGCTCTGGCTAATGAAGAAGACATGGTTTTTATTATGGTGGTTTGTTTTTTGGTTTTTTTTCCTTTCTTTCTGGCCTTGAGCCCTCCAGGCACCTTATTAAAATAAATCTGATAATAGCCTTCATATTTTGAAGATCCTACATATCTGCCAAGGCACTGAATTATTTACTCCTGCTGCTGCTATCCAAAAAAACCCAGAAGTCCCATATGTGTGAAATGTTTCTTAATTAGAGGAAGGTTTGGATCGGCAGGCTTTTGTAGGAGGTAAGCCTTGGCTCCCCCCAAACAACTTTGCTTTGAGGGAGGGAGAACGGAGGAAGGGGGAGGACACAGCTGCTTGGGATGTTTCTGCAGCTGCTCTTCCCTGGAAAAATGAGTTAGTAACGCCATAAAAATAATGTTCCACCTCCTACTAACCCGATCTGTACCCTTGATAACTGTGGTGGTTTGTCTGTCCTCGAGCAGTGCAGGTAACAGTGCTGTGCTGCTATGGTTGTTTTTTATTTTATTTTCAACTGAGCTGAAGTTATTTTTTCTCCCTCCCACATTGCCAGGGGAGGGATGACACTGGCAGCTTCTGCAAGCATTGCTCGGTTCCTAATGGAGAAGCTCTGCTGCTTTTATACCCTGCAGCTGTTTCCTTGCACAGCTTTTTCACTGCCTTGTGTAGCAGTGGTGGGTGCAGTGCGCCCTTACCCCCACGCTGGCCCTAAGGCAGGTACAGGGCTGTTGAATTTCTTACCCTCCAGATTTCCCAGCTCTGTGAGCTGGGTTAAAGGATGCTAAATCCCACTCTCGTTGCCTTGGGCATGACCCTCCAAGGAGCACAGCTGAGATCAGCACTGGGGATTATTGTGTCCCACTGTTGCTCTCCTGCCCGGGTCTGGTCCCCAGAACGTGAAGACTCTGAGTGGTTGTCCCTCTCCTCCCCTTGTCTTCTCTGGCACCTTCAAGTGACTTTTGTCCTTTGGGTCTTTCCATGCAGGTTTGATGCTGATGCACATAAAGCCTTTGCTTGCTGGGAAATGGCATCTGTCTATCCATCCATCCATCCATCCCTGGGTGCCTGTCAGCTCTCCTCCCTCCACCTGCGTGCTTGGAGCACCAGCTGCAGAGAGAAATCTCTGTGCTTCAGTGCTTTCTAGTTCTGCTGTCAATCATGGAGGAGTGGTGCAGAAAATAATATAAATTCTGAAACATTTAAAAAATCCACTCATCTTGATCTCAGTGTGGGTACAAGCATACACAGACTGTCTCCTGAGATGTGGGAGATTGGTGGCCTTTGTTTGCTGAGGTCATGGAGAACATGGCTATTCTCTGAGTAGCACCATGTGGTACGAATTTAAGATTTAGAGACATTTCTCACATCTAGGTTTGGATGTTTATAGATGTCTGAATGGAAGGGGACCCTAGGGAGTTGGGCCCTGTGATTGCAGCAGAGCCAAGCCTCCCTGCATTAGCTCAACACAGCACAGCATTGTGTTGGTATAGTCCATTTAAAACACAAGGCTGAGCTCTGATTCAGCACCGATGACTACGTTGTGTGAGAAATGGGCCAGGACCTAAAATCCTGGGGTTTCAGAGTCACTTTTTTCCTCAGGGGAAAACTGAATCTGAGCATTTGGGAGTGATAAAACCTTGGCTGCAGATGAAGCCAGGCTGCCACCTGCCAAAGGACAAGCTGCTGCCTCAGGGCTCAGGCAAATGGCAAGGAAACCATGACAGAGAGCAAAAAAAATCCCCGTGGCTGTCAGGGTGGAGAGCTGATAACATTGCGTGCAACATGAATCAAAAATTGGGGAATCACTAATTTAAAGTCTTTTGGCAAGCACTCAATTTTTTTTTTTTTTTTTTTTACCAGGACATTTCTACTTTGAAGGGATGTGATTTAGAGAGGTGGAGGGGTGAGGCTCAAAGGTCCCTGTCTGACCTGCTCTGGTGCCAGCAAAAGCACTGATACGTGGTTGCAGAGAGGGGTCTGAACGTGCTGGGGTGCAGGAAGGTTGGAGACCTGCTGTACCCACGGCCTGCTGGGGTCAAGGCAAGGGCCCACAGGACATTACATTAATTCTTAACCAGCACAGAAGCTGCTTTGGTGCTCCTGACACTGTCAGGGGCCCTTCTTGCCTGGGCTTCTGCCAGTGCCATTCTGTGAATGTCCTCCTTTGAGTGGTGCAGCTGTTTCTAGAAATAACCCCTTGGCTTTTCTGTATTTGAAAGCAAAGCTCTACCACCTGAATTTTGAAGAAATTCTGAAGTTCCTTTATCTGTCTCTTGTTTTTATTTCCTTTTTTTTTTTTTATTTAAGGTTCTGGTCTCTTTTACATGACAAAGATATAAAGAAAAGAGCTAGGTCTCTACAAATGAGCACAACACAGTATTTAAGCTCTTAACTCCTGTGAGGAAACAGATACTCCAGTGTTTTTCTTGGGTTAGACTTTTAAAGCAGAATCCTTTTCAAATTTGCCTCATGTCTGACCTAACCAGACTCCTTTGCTCAGTTCCCCGAAGGTGGACATTCCCAGATTGGCACTGGCAGAGCTCCTGCCCAGCCAGACAGGAGCTCATGGGGCTCCTCAAGCTTGTGGGGCAGGATAAACTGATAAAATCTCAGTCTCCATCATCAGGAATTTTCTCTGGAAAGTGGTTTTTGGCTGTCTTTCTTACCTGGATTTGTCAGAGGAAGTTTTTTAGGGTAGGTCTGAGAAACTGGTGCCAGTGCAGCTTGCGGCCTTTGTCCCTACAATGGCTCTTGTGGTGTCTGGAGCCTCTTTGTAGGTGAGAAGTTTCTTTAGCTTGGATTTGCAGCTGAAAACGCTCCTCAGCACCCTGAAAGAAACTAGAAATCCATCCCCAGAGCTCTGGTTTGTTAGCTGGTATGAGAAAACCCTCTCTCCTGTCCATGAGCAAATAAAGATTCCAAAGAAGAACAGAGGTGGGTGACACACAAGACCTCTGCAGCTCACATTTTCAAGCAAGGTGACAATTCCATTTCTGTGGAGGTTCAGAATGTGTGATAAATGGCTTTGTCATAGTGCAGGGTTAGCTATAGGAGAAGAGGATGAAAGCTCAAGACGATCTTGACTGCTTTTTTAGGATACGTGAGGTTATCAGGAAAAAGAGTGCTGTCAGTAGTGGTGGCATCCAGTGCTTGTTTCCTTTTCTCTCCTTGGACAGCTTCATATAAGCTACCAGTAAATACAAATTCAGGTGTTTCAAGGTTCCCTTTTGAAAAGAACTTACTATCCTTCTGCAGCAAAAAGCTCATTTTTTTGCTTTGGAGAAGCTAAGGTGCCTTGGCACCAAATACAAAATCAGTGTATTCTTTGCATTCTTTTCTGGGTTTATCAGCAAACCTGCTTAATGGTGTCTACTGTTTTCTTTTCATTGAGAGTACAGAAGGCAGCTTGTCTTGTATACAGCTGATCACATTTTGATAGAAATGTCTGAATTATGTTTTTTGACCCTAAAAGAGAGGAGTGCATGTTGTTATCCCCTTCACAGCTCATGTTCAGCCACGTGTTTTGCAAAATTGCCCTTTAAAATTTTTTTATTTTGCTGAGGTTCCTGTTCATTAGTAACTCTGAGCAGATGCTCTGCCTGGCCATGCAAACTGAAAACTGATGCCCATGAGAGCTGCCTGTTTAAAAACAAATCTCTGATGAGAAGAATAATAAAATAATTAAGCTTAGATATTTCCTTGTGTTTTTTTACCAAAACCTCTTGGCTGCAGCATTTGAGCTAGTGGCAGTACGAGATGTGAAAAATTTACAATGCACAGGGCTCTTCCAGTCATCTATGAATGCAAGCTGAGAGCTGTGAGAGATGTTGCTAGGAGGTTCCCAGTACTCACCACTGAGCTTTTCTCTTTTTTTTTTTTTCGTTTCCCCTTCAAGTTAGACTGAGCCCTGGAGGGAGATTGAGATGGATACAGTCTTTCAACGAATGTTAGGGGGTTGGAAATCAATGCTCAGACAAGGGCTTTTTGCTGTTTCTAACAACAGAGAAATAGGAATGAAACCAACCACTACTGAATATTCCGGTGAGTTTGTGGAGTTTAATCTTCAGTTGCATGTGAATAACTGGTAAATGGACTCAAAACTCCAAGAGATAAATAATCATTTCAGTCAATATGAGGGCTGAGGGCTGGCATTTTTACACCTTTCACGACTCTTGTGCCCTGACAGAGGACCCTGCTGTGGATTGGATTCCGGGCAGAGTTGCCACCGGCCTGCAGGAATTGTCTGGCTGATAATACCACCCTTGTATCCTGGAGTCTCTGAGCCTGCAACAGACATTGATCAATGGGTGAACCTAATGTATTATAATTAGAGATAAACAAGCCTTGCATGAGTAATTAGCTATTGGGCAGTTGTGTGCTCCAGAGATGACACGGTGGTTTAGAATGCTCCATATTATTGCTGGGCTGATTCAGGGGCCTGATTCAGAGAGTATCCAAATCTTGTAATAGTTACTAATCTGGTCTAAGTCTGCCTCTGCCCTTCTGGATTTCAAAACCTGTCTAGAGTTCTTTATGGCTTCTTCATAATGCTTCTTGTTGCCTTCATATGTGTGCAGGCATGTATGCATACACATGCTTCCAGCCTCTTTCAGTTTGCTAGCAGAGGTGAGTGAGATCTGAAGCCACATTCTCCCCATTCCAAATTGTGTTTCAGTGTGAGCTGAGGAGTGAAAGGAGGAGAGTGCTCTTCCTTGATATGCAACCAGTCCCTAAGATACAGGGCAGACAGGCTGTGCTGAAATCCGGGCACTGTGTTGTTTCTGTGACATCCTTCAGGGTTAGCAGGCTGGTAACTCCTTCCCCCAGCGCTTTGTGACCAATATGGACACCTCCAAGGAAGGATGTCTCCTGGAAAAGGCCTTCTCTTGTCTGACTTTTCCCCAGTTCAGTGAAAGGGTATCTCTGCAGAGAGCTCACCACAGCTGTTTTGCATCAGCATCTCTCACAGTAAAGAGGCAAGGCAAGACTTCATCTGTGGGACCCAGATCAGAGAAATGTCCTTCCAAGCCCAGGAAATAAATCCGATGAGCAGCTTCTCACGTGGAGGCTCCATGGGAGAATAACCAACCCTGATCACAGCAGTGTCATGGGAACTGCCAAACTGAATTTGAGCTCTGCATCGGGTTTTACTGTTTCTAGAAACAATCCATTGGCTTTTCTGTATTTGAAATCAAAATGCAATTATTTAATTTTTGAAGAAATTCCAAAGTCTCCTTTTTTATCTCTTGCTTGCATCTCCTTTTCTACTGTTCTTAAATGGCAACAGGAATTTCTAAATGGTTATAATCAGAAACTAGGCCAAGGCACTCTTGGTCTCTCAGTTGTGCCGGGTGGTGTTGCCAGACTAGGAATCATACCCAGGGATTGAAATAATGGTGCAAGCTGATGTCAACAGACTGTGAATAGAGGAGTGGAGTGGGAACCTAGAGAAAGTGGTGGTGAGATTGAAAGATGAAAGTTTGGAGGAGGTAGGCTGTAGGAAAACTATGACAAGGGGCAAAATGCAGCTGACAAAACTCCCTCTGGTGGGAATCCTCTACTCCTAGTAGCAGCTGTCTTGTGACTGAGCAGGGACACACAATTTTTTATAAGAACACTAAATTCTTCAGGCAGAGGAACAACAGAAAAAAACCACAACAAACCTCTGTTTAAATGACAGGTAAAGTCACACCACCACTTTTATTAATTAAAGAAGCCCTTGAAAGTACTGGCAAGCACTTGCTCCACAGAGCAAGTTCACTGTTGTTAGTGGCCACAGGGCTGCATCCTGTGTGGAGCATTTCAGCAGTGTCATGGCTGATTTTTGTTCTGACTGCCTCACATTTCCCTTGGGATCAAAATCAGCACAGCCTTTGGGGGTTACAACTCAGAAATACTACTAAGTGTCTAAACAAATCTGTATTAGAGAGTGTTGGATAGATACAGAGCACCACGAGTGGATGTCCAGCATGCAGGAATAATTTCCTACCAAAACTACAACAGTTTGTGCAGCACAGGAGAAATTTTGCTGAGATTACTGAGTAGCCCGTGGGTAGCAAGGCTGCCCTCTCCCTCTTCCAGGGACTGGTCCCAGGGGGTGCCCCCATGGCCTGGGCTGGCCAGGGTAGGGTGTCCGAACGCCCAGTGTCCGTGGCTGTGTCACCAACACTTGTGGTGGCGGGGAGAATGCTGCTCCTCTCCCGCTGGCCATGGGGCTGCCAGCCAGGACTTCTCCTCTCCCTGGTCTCCTGGCAGGGCTGGTCCCATTTGGAGACTCTGTTTTCTTGTCTAGAGCAAAGATTATGAACGTTATTTTCTCTGTAGCAAGCACTGCCTTTCGGCCTGTCCCCAATGGCTGCTGCTTCTTTGTGCAATAGCCAGAGTGTCTGGGGATTTGTGTTTGAGCATCTGAGTGAAGGAACCAGGAATAAGAATGCTTCCCCACAACTCAACAGCCAGTTCATGTCTCTGCTGCTCAACCCCTCTTTTCAGGTTCTTACAGATGCATTGATAAGGCATGATAATCCTACCAGCCATGCTGGTGCACACCTAGGCATGGGGCAGTCGTGGGTAATTCCTGATTTTAGTCTTTATTTTCAGTGCACTCAAAAGACTGCCAGCACTGTTTCGTTTAAATGAATGCCTCGAGTCTGCTTTGGAGGGGATCTGTACTGGGTGGCTCTGAACCTTCCAGTTTGTCTCAGCCCATCAAATTCAAGGGGTTTAGGGTGGCACTAGTCTGCTTTTCTCACCTGTACCAGGATAAAATCAAAATCTTTCCGGTGATTTTCACAAGTGAGAGCTGGAGGCTCTGACAGTCAGGAAGTAGCTGGTTGAGATTGAACCTGGAGGATCCATTTTCTTTGAAAATAACCCAATCCTGGTACTAATGCCTCCTCCTGCTTCTTTCTGCCCATGAACCCCCATAGCAGATGTTAAAGCATGCATTTATTTACCCTAAGACTTAACCCAATCCTGTGAAAAGTTTCTGCCTCATTCATGATGAATTTTCCAATGAAAAGCTCAACTCAGGAAGAAAAAGTCTGACTCAATTCACCAGCCCTGAAACAACACTGAGTTTAAACACTGTTTCCAGAATAAATTGCTGGTTTCATGACCAGTATGGTTCATAGTTGGGATGTGAATCATAATTTTAGATTACAATTCCCACTGTGACAAGCCTGTGTGAGATATAATCCAGTCTAAAAATGTGCCCTTCCTGAGTGTCCATTGGCAGGTGGACTTCTGCAACAGGACAAAATATGTGCTAATTATACTCATCCAGCCCCTTGCTAAGGTGTATCCCTCCAGTTTCTCAATCCTACCAGTCACTTTGGTGGCTAAATGAGCTTTTCCAGAAATGTTATGGGAAGATTGTATAATTTTTACCTTCTGCTTGTTTGGGGGGACTTTCAGTCTTCATACTTGGTGTAAGTAAATCCTCCAGATCTTGCAGCATAGGGTTGGTACTGGCTTTGTTGTTTCTCTTGTTTTTCTCCTCTTCTCGTTGCTGCATCAATAAAAACCATTGGGTTTAGCTAAAAACTGCAGGTGTGATCTGGGAAATGGTGGCCTGGTGTTGTGTTTGCCTGGCTAAGTGTTTGTTGATATGAATGAATCTCTTTGCCAAGTTCAAGGTGCTCAATTCTGGTCCAGTGATCAAGTGTTTCCAGGAAAGAAGGTACATCCCAGGCAGGACTGGAAAACAGTGGCTCTGCTCCTGCTTGGGCAAAGCACTTGCTGATAACATGGTTTAGTCCATCAGGCTGTCTGCATGTTCCTACAGCTACCAATCTGCCCTCTCTGGTGTATTGGTTAGTTTTAAATGGGAGCCTCTTGTGAGAGAGGGTGTCAGGGATAAATGCCAGAGGAAGAGGGTACAGCAGCACAGGGGTGGGCTATAGGGCTAGCTTTGGCTTTACTTGCATACAATTTGGACTACAAAAGATTTTCTTCTGGATGGTAGAGGGAATCTGTACTGTTGGATAGGGCTGAGTCCTGCTTTGTGATCCCTTTAGCCCTGATCCCAGACAGGATGTGCAGTGTGAAATGGAGTGCCCCAAAATGTGAGTGTGCTGTAGCACAGGTTCACCTCTGCAGTACTCAAGGGTGCCCTTTGCACCAAGACACTTGGTTTAAGCCAAGTGATTTACTCTATATTTGAGCATTTGAATGTAATTTATGGAGTCTCTTTTCTCAGGGCTCACATCCTCACTTTTAATGTTGCGGCAATCTCTGCTTTATGTGATGTTTTGCTTTATTTGGCACTGCTTCCTTGGCTTGGGTCCTGTCCTGTGCCAGTAAAATGGCTGTGGTTTTCGTGGGCTTATTGTTCCTGGGAAATCTCAGACACCAAAGCATTGTCTGAACTTAGAGGTAACTTACTGTTGGAGATGAAAAGCACACTTTATGGGAAAGCCAACTGGAGCTCTGATGTATGAAACAGCAGGCTTTTATGGGATGTGACCACTCTGCACAGCTAGACATTAAATGCCACCAGAGGGGACTGAATAAGCATAAAATACATCATCTTCTTGTGTCACCAAAGGGAAGAGTGATTTAAAAGCATATGCTATGCATCAAAATTTAAGTGCAAGGTATTTCAAAGGTGGTTTTGCCAGATCAGTACCTACCATTTGCATTTTCTTCTTCAGCTCTGCATTGGCACGCTGATATGCTTTAGACACAGCATTCAGGTAATAGATGGTGAGGCTAGAAAAGAAAACATGTTGCTGTAGTGATGGGATTGGGGAAAGAGAAAATTTCACAAGGAGGGAACATGTAATTTTTTGCTTACCTTCTAATTCCTAATTTTCCCATCATCTGTCTCCAAACTTCTTTTAGAAGCTCAAGGTTTAGGAAAATTTGGGCTGCCTGTGGCATGGTTAGCTGAGACAGACTGATCCCATCCAAAGCTCAGTTCTACTCAAACAGAAGAAAAATGACCAGCCTGCCCTCATGCCTCCACCTTGGCTGGTCACAGGCTCTCTCTGCTTCCTTTGCACCAGCCTTGTGGATACCAGGCACCAGCCTTGAGATGGAACTGCCACCAGGTAACACAGGGACCTCAGGAAAAACTGGAAAACCGGGGAAATAGTGGTAGAATAGGGCCTTGACACCTCTCCTGAAAAGCAGTGCTCAAGGAACAGTCCTCCTTCCCCCTTTTCCAGGACCAGCTGCATCCTGTATCCCTGGATGGGGCCCTTGAGGGCAAGCAGAAGCCAGGTTGGAGTAGAGCCATGGGCTTTTGTTTTGATCCTCTCTTCCCCAAAAAGAGCACACCAAAGCCAGGGGAAAACTGAGCCAAGCTGGAGGGAACTGAAAGGCAAGTGGGGATGGGAGAGGACATGCTGGCTCTGGCACACAGGGAGGCTGTGCTTTAAAACATGCCCAAGTGTCTGGGTCTGTCTTGCCACCTCTGACACTCACCAGTCAGTAATATTTTGGTAATAAAAAATTGTCCCCTCCTGCTTTTGTGGAGGGCCTTTATTTTTCTAAATTATAACCATCATCTGCTCAGTGGCTCCAAGCCATTTCCAGGAAAAGTACCAGCAGTTCAGTTCGCTGGTATAGTTGTTTGAGTTTTTTTACAAATAAAGTAGAAAATTCTCTTATAGAAGGAAAACAAAGGTAGGGAAAGAAAAATGGTTTCCTGATGGCTCATAACCAGTGTGTGTTGCTCCAGCCCAGGTTCATCAACCTCAAACCTGACTCAAGGATTTCATCAAGTGAGTGCCTGACCCTAAGCCCAGCAAGGCACCATGTACTGGCATGTGGGTTTCCAGGTGGAAGATCAGGAAGTGGTGCTTAGGATTGCCTTTCTTGGGGCTTCTTACAGGGGTCTGTTTAGAGGAAACTCATTTTCTTCCTTTTGCCTAACATTAACCCAAAACTCAGTCTGGGCTCTCTGTCCTGCAAATCCTCTTGGAAATTGTTTTTTCTTTTTGTTCTTCTGTAAAGGTGTGATAGTTTTATTTCTTCTATGTTATCAAGCTAATTGTTTAGAAAATACTACTTTGTAATCAGGGCTGTGAATAAGAATGGTGTTGATAACACACTGATGTTTTCATTTTGCTAATTCTTGTTTATCCTAAGTTGAGCAAGGACCTTTGTTTCTGTCTCAAGCTCTGCCAGTGAGGAGGTACACAAAAGAAACTTGTGGAGGGGGCACAGGTGGGACAGGTGACCTGAGCTGACCAAAGGGATATTCCACACCACAGAACACCATGCCTGGTGTATAAATAGGGGGGTTACCTTTAACAGGGGCCAATCTGGTTTTGGGAAGGGGTGTCTGGGTTCAGTCGGGGGTGGTGAGCAGCTGTATTGTGTGCCACTTATTTTTTCCTTTTTATTATCATTATCATTTACCATTATTACTATATTTTACTTTGATTTTGATTATTGAATTACTCTTATCTCAAACTACAAGTTTTTCTTTTATTCTTCTCCTTATTCCACCAGGATTGGAGAGAGAAGAGGCTGAGCAAGTAGCTGGTATTGCCTAATTTCCATGTGGGTTTAAACCATGACACCCTGGCACCCCTCTTCTCTGATGTATTGCTTCCCCACTACTGGGGAGAGTGTGGATCACTGTCCTTTACTAGCTTGCAGAGAAATTTTAAATTTTCCCCCTTCTTGATACAGTAAAATGCTTTTGTCTTCTGCCAGGAAGCTCAGCAGGCTACAGCTTGAAATCCTACTCTCAGCCTGAGTTGAGATTAGGTTATGTGCCTGTGGGCACAATATCTTTCATTCTTCTTTCTCTGTATTTCCTATCTCCCTTGTCCTTGGGCAGTTAAAAGCAGGACAGTAAGCTTGACACCCATGTCACTGGACCCCATCATTGTTTGGAACCAGGAGCTAAGAAACGAAATAAATAGAAGATGCATTTTGGATTGCACCTGGATAAAAGAGAAGGGGTTGTCATGGCTAGAGAAAATCAGTTAATTCAGTCCATAGTAAGTGGAAAACACATTTTTTGAGAGACTGCAATCAAAATCAACAGACCGTCCATTTACGATCCACCTGTTGCTCTTTGTAGAGGCTATTTTTAGTCAGGCTGGATTGCAGGTTGCCTTGCCTGCTGCTTTGAGAGCTTCTGGCTCCATGCTCATCAGGACTAAATGAAGCTTTTGCATTTCCCTGGTTTTAGTATCTTGGAAAACAGGATGGTGTTCATCATACGGTCTAGCTCCAGCTTAACCCTGTCTGCCTGTCAGCACCACAGCAGAAGCTGAAGATTTGCAGAGACATGGCAGGAAACTGGGCACTTGACTGAAAAGGAGAAAAGGGCCAAAGCCTTAAGAAACAACCTTGTTTGTTCACTGTGATCTTGTCTGGGATTATCACAGGCAAGGTGAGCATGTGGATAACGAGCAGTGCCTCTGCAAGGCACCCAAAGCTCTCAGGGCATGTGAGAGCTGCTGCCAAGGGGCCGTGGGTCTGACTGGCACCGTGGGGGAAGCCACTTCTTTAGGGCTGTGACTCTCCAGGAGCTGAACAGCTGGAAATCACAAGTGTGTAATTAATACATACGGGCCATACAGGCAGTGTATCTGGGTGGAAAGTGAGGACGTTTTAGGCAAAATGGACGTAAAGTATCTCTCAGTTCTCAGCAGTGTTTGTCTCAGTCCTGAGACAAAACTGTGTCTCAAGGAGAGTTGGACTGCTGGTAAAGCTGTGGTATGGGAATAGCCAGCACTGGGAAGGTGTGATAAAAGGTGTCTCTTCAACAAATAAACAGAATTTGTGCTGTTACTTTTCCCGGCTGTCAGTGGAGAAAAGGGCAGGAGATTGTCACTGGAAAAAAACACATTATTTTCAAAGGTATTACCCTCTGCCATCAGCTTTTTTGAGGGTTGCATCAAAGCCTCAGAAACCTGGCCTGCAGCCCTTTTGTAAAGGTGGCCTGTTTGGGGTGTTCTGCAGTCTTCATTTTGTGTTTGCAATGGCACTGCCAGTGCTGCTGTGAAGCCCAGAGGAACAGAGTTTCTAATTCAGTAATAGGCTTGGCCATGCTAGGGAGTGGTGTGAGACTTCTTGTCCCATGCACAGACCTGATCTCATCTGTACAACTTACACTACCTGATCATCCTTTTGGAGTTAAAACGAGCAAGTAGTTTGAGGCAGGTAGAGGGGTGACATGTCGTTTTCAGTTTAATTAGGATTTTTCTCAGGTTGTTTGTATAAGAAACTTTGTATGGAACTTGTATTTGATATAATTTAATGGTATTACCTTCAGTGTAGCTATGCAGGATGAAGCATCACAGTGCCCAGAGGCTCATCTCCAATGTGTGTAGATGCCCCAGAAGAAGTCAGAACAGGAATCTCTGGATGTAACAGGCTCCCCAGCTCACTCCCTGTCTCCCATTGATTAGTCTGAAGTGCTCTGAACTGCCTACGGAATTTGGCCACAGCCCTCCTACTCATTTTGATAGTTTTGTAAAGCCTCAAGAACAGTGCCAAAAATATATTTTCAAATAAAAGGAGAACTAATCCTAGTACTGCTGAAGGTGCTGGGGATTTAAGTCTGATTTCAAAGCTGAAATGATCAAACGGCACTAAAACAAATACCAGATGTATTATTTGGAAAATGAAAAAGTAAAACCCCCCCAAACCCAAACAAAGCTCACAACTCTTCATATTTTTGGAACATGTAATTTTTGAATGCCCTGTCTTGGCTGTGCTCTAAATACCACCAGCTGTGACAGAAATTGCTTCTCCAAAAGGCACCAGGCTGAGACTGTCCATTTATTTCCTGCTGGCTACAGAAAATTTTTCATATGGAAGCTGTGACAGCTTAGATATCTACAAGGCCTCTGTCAGCAATATATTTCATCCACAAAGTTGTTTTTAATTGGGTCAGGTAATTAAATTTTGAAAAATTGGGTTAGGCAAAGGTAAGGGGGGTAGGGAGCATGTGTCTGCTCTAATCCCTGCCTGTTATCTCAGCAGAACCTGTATTTAGACCTGACTAATGTACCAGAATTTTCTTTTTTCAACCTTCCCCCTGAAGCCAGGCATGTAATATTGCAAGGAAAACTTACACCATGAGCAGAATTGCAGGTATGATCAGTCCTGGATTTGCCACATAGCTGAAGATCTTGGCAACAAAAAGTGGAAAATCAAGCTCGATGGTCTCTTGAATGACATCGTACATCCTTTTCTTTCCACTGGGAAGACAAATAGCCAGTTAAGGAGTGTAGATATGTTCTGGAGGGACAAAATGCCCCTTAGTCTCATGGTGCTAAGCAGCACGTCTCACCTCTCTTTCAATGATCATCAGCTTGCTGAAGGCTGCAAAGGAGTTTAAAATGCCTTTATTTGAAATTATCTATTGGTTCATTCATTCCCTCACTCTCTCCCCTCATTGACTATACAATTAATCTTTGCCAGGCCAACTTGCTCCTGGAGTCAATACGTTTATTTCCACGCTTGACTCCTTTATGAGTCCTGACTATTTACCCCTCTGAAATAGATAAAGCCCTACAGATTGCAGTAACTACGTATTTCTGATGAATATCTTGTTAAGTATGGCCTTTTCATGGTAGAGATGACTTTCCATATGCAAATTCCAGCTTTCTGAAATAATGAGGCAACTTGAAGAGCTGCTAAGTAATGACAAAAATAGCAAGCTGTGATTATTGCTTAATAGGAGACTCAGTGAAAGAGTAATTTCAAACGGGATTTATAAAGGAGATGAGAGTATTCTGTATGAAAGAAGAACAAATCTGTAAAGGGCTGGATTATGTAATTGACCTTCTTCTCTCCCCAGCACCTCTGGTTCTGGGAATTCAACCCTATCAGGGCTATTTCTCCCATTTAGGCTTAGTGCCTCCTGGGAGCTTGCAGGATTCCCGTCAGGAGGGTGTTGGACTCTCTGTCTTGATGATGAGAGTCAGTTAAGAAAACTTGGATAAACAGTATCCCAACCTCATCAACTGCCAGGAACTCAGGAGAGCTGAGCTTTCAGTTGAGCTGCCAAGGGTCTGAATCAGGCTGAGTGGCTTTTGAAGGGTTGATTGGGAATTGAAATAGCTCTTTCACATTGCAGATTAGTCATCTCCGAATGATAGCGTGCGTGCAACAAGTTACTTGTCAGATCTTCTGACATTACTCGTTGACACCTGTCCTTGTTAGAGAACTGAGGGTATTTTGGTCTCTTGCCTTCCCCCCGAGTCTTTTAGCTTTCTGATGTCATTCTCCGTCAGCAAGCAGATAACCTAAAACACTGCATCTACAAGAACAATTTGTTCCAAGCTGGCTCCTTGCTGAGTCAGATTCAGCAGGCCCAGGAAATGGCATTATTCAATCAAATTAGACTTTATTGGCATGTTAATCCAGTCCACTGAATGCTTTGTGCAGTGCTGATTCTGTCCAAATTAAAAGAAAAAGAAAACCCGACAACATTTTAAAAAACCCCAAACACCTGGACTCATTTTGTTTTCTCAATGTTCCAAAGAGCCTTAAGGATCCTCCAGTTGGGTTTTTCTGTTTTGTTTTGGTTTT
>VZRH01005442.1:400833-426566 GCA_013397555.1 Urocynchramus pylzowi | reverse complement strand
TTTTTTTTTTTTTTTTACTAGGGGCTTCACCTTGCTGTCCCACCCCTGCTGTTCTCTGATGCTTTCATCAGTGTGTGTTGGGAAAACACTGGGAATCGTGTAGCAGAGGAGAGCAGCAGACAGGAGCAGGTTCAGTGCTCCCAGCTGACTGGGAGCTGTTTACACCCCATAGGTGGACATGACCCTTTGTCTCACATTGCTAAGGATTTAAACACTTCACCATCTCTGCTGGAGTCCAGTCCTTCTAACTTCATGAAAATATGAAAATTTTGTTCTCAAAACAAAATGAAAATTTTGTTCTCATGTACCAGAGAGCAAAAATATCCTTTTTGGTGTTTTGGTAGTACCTGAAAGGTCCACAGTCAAAGGAGGGGGGCAGGGACATGATGGTGTAAGCTACAGGCAGGAGGCTGAGGAAGAGGATCAGCAGCAGCAATCCCATGTAAAAATTGTTGGACTTGGATGCTTTGAAGACTCTTGCATGAGGGACATTGCTACTCATAACAGCCCAGCACTGAAAATACATGGAGGTTAATAAGCGCAGCACGTTTATACCCACGAGCCCTGGTGCGTAAAAGGATCCCATCCTGAAAAGGAAAAGAGAAGGACAGGAGCTGTTTTTTGACAGACTGGAAGGTTTACTCTTTTCAAGAACAGAAAAGGAGGTGCTTGTGTGGTGACAAGTTTGTTAACAACTGAAGGCTGAGCAGGCTGATAGGTGCTACCCCTGTGCTCCCACAGCAGAAGGGACCTGCACCCACAGGTTATGATATGGTCCCCCTCACTGAGGACCAGCAAGGCCTCAGACTGCTCAGGGGTTGCAAAGGAAGTTTTTCAGTTTGTGACAAAAATTTCTTGCAGTTGGCTTGGAAAATGTGAGGTGAATGTAAGCAGAGGAGAGAGACATACTTATGTAGTTAAGCACAGAAAGCCAATCAGTCAGCAAAAACAGAACCCAAAGGTTTATCTAGTTGTCTTGGAAGCTTTCTAACTCCACTAACAGGTTTTCTCAATAATGTGAAAAATAAGAAAAAGAAAATATCTTACCAAATCATTCCTTGGTTGAAAACCAAACCCAAAACGTTGCCACTAATGTCAAACTCTGCATAGGACGGCTGTATGGAGGAAGAAAGAAAAGTGTGCTGTTGCTAGAGGTACCTGCTATTGTTTTCTGCTGGGTGCATGATGCTTATTTAAAGCTGGCAAGCAGGGGTTCCTGGGAGGGCTACTGCTGCGTGCACACTGCTTGAATGAGCAGCAGCAGTATGGGGAAAGCAGAACTGGAGCTACTGCTGCTCCTCTCTTGGCTTCCTGAAAGCTGGCAAGATATATGGAGGTGCTTAGAGCTGCTCTGTGTTTCTCCCTCCTTGCTAATATGACACCAGCTGTGAGCATGGTATGGGACCACGTTTAAACTCCAGCTGGTGCCTGGCTATGGACTCACAGTTCCACCCTGGTAAAATATTGACTCTTGAAGCAGTGATAATTATGAGCTGGAAGGCAAATGCTATGCTGGATTATGTCCGTGTCTCTGGGTTCAAGCCGCTGAAGAACAAAAACACAGGGCAAAGGGAGAGAAATATGAGGGAATATATGACCTGGGTGGGTATTAGGTGACATTTTACTCTGTGCTAGCTGATATATTGTGCCATATAAAGCAGTATTTTAGCTATCTGATGTGGGTGCTAATGGTGGCAGATCCAGAACAGGCTGCTCTGATCTACTGGCAGTATTTGTTGCTTTATAAATTTTTATTTTGTTAGATTTGCCTATGATGAATCTATTTCTTATATATATATATCTACTTTTGTGTGCACAAAACTTAGGTGATTTTTGACAGATGAAACTTTGAGTAAAGATTTTCATGTTATGTTTTCTTGAAAAAACCTACCTTTTTTTTTTTTTAACTGCAATGCGGAAAACAGAATTCTAAGAAATGGTAAATGATGCTCTTATATCTTTGGAATATCCTACATAGTATGTCTGTTTTTTATGCCATTTGCATTTACTTAATACTGTCAGCAATTCATAAAGTTGAAGATGTTTGTGCTTTATGATGAAAACTCAAGGGGAGTACAGTCAGTCTTGCTTTGCTGATGGCTCACATCTTTGGAAAGGGATGGATGTAAACACTATTTTCTTTGTTTTTTTGATTCGGGTCTATTTCTATTTGAAATCTTTAGCTAGAAGTTAATACTGGCTTCTTTTTCGCATGAAAATAAAGACAGATTTCAGTGTCTGCTGTCCTCTGCCTTGAGTATTCCTATGTGAGAAGGCTGGGTTAAACAATGAGCTTATTCATTATCTCCATTAGAAAAACACATAGAAAATTGTGCTGGTGTCCCTGGCTAGGTTGGGCTAGTTGGCCATCAGCAAATCATCTTTGCACAAGCAAGGGAAGTAATTTCATGCTGCTTGGCTGCTGGGGGGACCTTCCTAGGCCAATGTCCTCTGCCTCCCTCAGAAGAAGCACAAAGAGAAATGTCCTCTGCCTCCCTCAGAAGAAGCACAAAGAGCTCCACAAGCAGCAAAATGCCTGTTGTGCCCTGCCTGCTCTTCCTTGACCACAGCCCTCGTTTTTGTTCTTCTCCAAGCCACTCCTGAGAACCCTCCCACTATGACAGCTAGGCAGTGGGTGCACTGATCTGTTCAGAATCTTGCAAGGTTTTCCCTCTCTGTCTGAATCCATCTGATTTTTGTTTCCTGCCATGCGAATCAATGGACTTCCCTCCATCCCTCCATTATTTTATTTGGTGTTTTGTGCAGCTCCAGGACTGAGTGCTTTGGTAATGCAGCCTTTATGAATACTAGAGTCCAGTTCTGTTGTGTGTTACACACACGAGAGGGGAAGGAAATGCTCCTTGTTCCACTGCAGCAGGAGAAACACCAGCTTCCAGGAGCAATTGGGAGACACTGCTGTGAGAAAAGAGGTTCCTGCCTGCAGGGTGGGCAATGAATAGAAAGGTCTGGGGCTTTGAAAAGGGATATAGAAGGGCACAAGGTTTTGGGGTTGTAGAACACCGGATTATTTATTTTTTAAGTCAGCTTCATGTTTTAGAATTCTGAGATGAGGAGGAGAACTGTATTTTTGTGGAGTTCTTACTGGAATGGAGCTATTGACCCAGAAAAATGATGCAGACTATGGATACTAATTATCTAGCAAGACCAGACAGCCACTGGAAGCATTCAAAATAAATTCATTTGTAGTGTTTGACCAAATGGCCCTAAATTACTTTTATCTTCTTGGCTGTAAGATACTGACTGGGCTATAAGATACTTACAAATCCAGCCTCTAGGTCCCAGCACCAACAGTAATTCACAAATCTGACAAAGCAAGCTCGGATGAAATCTCCCACCAGAATGGTTATGTAGGTCACCAGGATATCAGACACAGTGAGCCTCACAAACTCCTGCAATTTAAAACCAGGAAAAAACCCATTTATTTAAAAATTTAACTCCTATAATTTCAGTAATGCATTCAGGACTGTATTTTTTATTAAGCTATTTGTCTTTATATGACAGTAATCTTCAGAAAAGCATGCCATGAGCAAACTCCCTGCCTGTTTTCAAGCACTGTGGAGTGCCTAAGCTTTACCTCTGTGCTTGGGAGCTATGAGCTCTGTTATAGCTGTTAGACCTGATAGCTGCTGCTGGCATTATTGACTGCACTGCATGCTGTGGCAGCACAGAGAGTGGGAGCAGAATGCTAATGCTGCAGGAGTGCTGGTGTGAAATATACATTTGCCCTCGGTCATTTTGATTGTACACAGCTCTGGTATGGCTCAGCCCCGTAACTTTTATGTGGACTCCTAAGGAAACTGTCCAGTTGTAAACAAGTGCTGTGTGTAAGTGTAGAGAAAGGAGATGTGCAAGACAAGGAAGATAAAATTGCAGGCAGAAGGAAGATTGATGGGGTGGAAATAGCTCCTAGCCCAAGGATTCAAAAGGAAATATACTTACAAGACAGGTTTTTAAACTATGAGGGGGGAAAAACAAAGATCTGCTGAATGACAGCTCATCTGCACCAAAGATCAGCTCCTTCTGAGGGGTGACAGTGGCTGGTTTTTCCCATATGACTGAGAACCACTTGGCTTTTGAAGATGCCTTGAGTGTGCACAGGTATGTACAGCCTTGTAGTCTGGCAAGCCCTAACTATCTCTGCCAGTCAGTAAACAGCTGCCTTTACATTTTGGGTTGTGCATAGTCTGGCTGCAGATCTTCTTGGTATAAGGTAAATAATGCAGGGTGGATTTGTGTGGTGGAACTCTAAGGACTTGAAGGTCACCCTGCCTGCCTTTCAAGGGGGTTACTTTTGCCTAATTCTGCTTTCATCCCGTGGCCTCATGCTGCATTATGGATTGGGACGTGTCAGGAGTTCCCTGAGACATGTCCTCTGGTTGGGTTTTACACCTGCACTAAAGCCTCTGTGGACTAGTACAACAATAAATGGAGAAGAGAGGTTTGCT
This sequence comes from Urocynchramus pylzowi, assembly GCA_013397555.1. Classification (NCBI taxonomy): domain Eukaryota; kingdom Metazoa; phylum Chordata; class Aves; order Passeriformes; family Fringillidae; genus Urocynchramus; species Urocynchramus pylzowi. The sequence goes on along the minus strand of VZRH01005442.1, from coordinate 422,100 downwards.
TCAAAGGCACAGTCATGATCTGAACAAGAACATGGTGCAGGTGTGGCTGCAGACTGCCTGGCTTTTTGTGCTCTTCACAGCCAGTCCCTCAGAGCTGTGCATGCCCTGGCTGCTTCCAGCTGAGAATTTCACCACCATGGCTCAAGAACCATGGCCAAGGGCTTGTATTGCCTTGGTGATGCTGTATGAGAGTGGGGGAAAGAGCTGCATTTTGTGAGGAAAACTTCAAGCCTGGTAATTTTAAAGACATCAATGGGAAAAACATAAATGGACCATCCCAAACCAACACAGAGACTTGCTACACAATGGATTTCTTACGATGCCGACAGTTGTCTCCCAGCAGGGTCCCCTGGGCACGTCTGCAGGGTCAAGGGGAGGTGGGGTGACAGTGCTGTCATTCCCTGCAGATGAGTTGTGGTGGCCAAGCAGTGTCCAGTGCGTGATGTTTTTTATCACATCTTCTTCTGCCAGCTGCAATGAACAGACACCCACAGAAAAAACATCAGAAAATATAAAACATGGAGGTGTTTGAAGAAATCCAAGGCATTGAGTTGCTCCCTCTTCCTTAGCAGTTGCCACCCTTTGTATAAACATCTGTCCACAATGGAGTTACAGTGCTGGCAATAGCACAGAAACTCCTCTTTTGACCGGAGCAGGGGAACAGCAGCTGAGAGTGGGTCAAGGCTCCATAAGTTTTTGGGGAACAAGCAGCATGCTCCCTGCACATGGAGGAGTCAGACCTCCTTCAAGACTCCTGTATGCCTTCACCCAGTCCTCCTCCTTTGCATTATTCATTATTTTTCAGGGCAGAGCAAACCACCCTGGTTCTTCTAATTCTTCTCAGTCTAAAACAGAGTAATTTTTTCTGTGGATAAGTTAGACGTTTATCCTTTCCTGCAGTTATCTGCCCACAACATGCTACCAGGATAATGTTAAAAAGGGGAGGCAGGGGAGGAGGATTATAAAATGTATCCTCAGGGTCTGCAGTAATAGAAATTGCAAACAGTGTCAGATGGAGAAAAAAATAGAATTACCCATACATGCTGTGATTATAGGAAGACAATAACTACTTCTTTTCAGGGCTGTAAAGAGAAGCTAGAGACTGCTTGGTGAGTCTCCCTGGGGCACTGCTGAAGAGGACTGGGGACAGAGCAAGCACCTGCTGCCAAAGGGGTGATTGTCCCTGCTGGCCGTGGGGACAGGGTATGTGCACCCTCAACTCTGGGAAATGCTGTCTGACCATGGCTTTTTGGCTCTGCTCTTACTTTTTCGTTGACATCATCCATCAAGGCCAACAAAAACGTGTAGAGGTTTCCCAGGAAGAGCGCGAAGATGCGCCCCAGCTGCCATTTCAGCCCAATGCGGGGATGGTAATTTTCTAGTGCAGCGATGGTTTCAAACAGCGGAGGGCAAAACATGCCCAGCAAGGACATCACAATTTCAACCTGCCACATGAGGAAAACGAGATAACTGCTAATAGTAACAACAGTGACTATCTTGCTTTGAGCAGAGCGGGAGCTGCCAGCAACTGGTTGGACATTTCTGAAGGATTTATAAAGGAGAGGGAGTCAAAGCAAACTCTGCTTCTGGCTTTGCTTAGCGTGCAGGCAGCACAGCGTCAGACTTCAGGGCCAGGTTGCACGACTTGCTCTTGCAGGAGCATTTTTGCTCTTATCTCAAAGGGATGAGCTCCAAAGAATTTGCTCCCTGTCAGTCCAGACTCATGAATATTTAGGTTTCTCAAGTACCTTGCAGTATTGCTTGCATCAGCTCCAAGGTTCTTATTTTGGTTTCAGAGGAAGCGCAAGACTTGGCTTGTCTGCATGAAGATAATTAGTCAATGCTAATGTTTATTTTCCACGTTCAGCACCTTTGCTTTTGCAGAAGGCATTTACAGACTTGGACGGAAGCACGTCAAGATGTCAGTTTTGCAGCTCAAGAAAATGTGTTCCAGTGGTATCTTTGTTCCTCCTTATCATGCCAGATACTAAGTTGCACTGTGGTCAACAAGGTCATTGGCCAGTCAAGGTTAGCTCAGGCATGACTTACAGGCTTCAAATTTTTTTATAGCCTTTCAGGTCCATGACCTGTATCTATACAGGTTCAGGCAGTCTCTGACTCCTCTTTGTGCTTTTCTTTCCAGGAGAAATAACAGTACCCAGTACTATATTTATTCAGATCTCACATTATCACCAGGAAAGGGTCAGACATTAAACTTTTTTCTTAATAAGATTTTTTTCTTGGGAAAAATCTATAGTGATAAATCAAAGCATTTTGTAAGCAAGTACTGTCTTTCTAAAGTTTTTTGAAGGAATTTCAAAAATGCATGGCTTTGAATTTAATTTGGCTTTGATATATAAATACATGATAATGTAATAGACATTGAAATTAAACCTTTCCAAAGGTTGAAATATCTTTTGCTGTATGTGAAGAGCTTAAAGATTTGAACTTCTCATTCCAAAATCAGACAAAGGAAAACTTTGACAATTGACATTTTTTTGCAGGTTCTAAAATTTTATTCCCATTATTCAAGATGGACGACAAAGATTTGATTTTAGAGTTAAGTCTGATTATGGACATTTCTAACACCCAGAGAGTTTTCTAGCACAACAGAGTTTGTAAGCGTTATTATGCAACTTGATTCTTAAGATGGTAATTGATGTTGGAAGTGCTGAAAAGCCATTGACTTTTCTAGTGATTTATTATAAGAGTATTTTCCCTTCTCTGCAGGAGTTGTTAATTTGCCCTAGGAAATTTCAGTGAGATCAATGTGCATTGCAGCTACAGCAAGAGCAAAGGTACTGAAGGGGACTCCTGGGCCCTGATAGGGAATCCCCCTGCCTTGGATGCTGTCCTCAACCTGGCAATTAATTTGCTGATGTCCAAAGCAAATTATCCCAGCAGAAAACTGGAAGCAAAGTTTCCTTACCTCGTTTCTTTCATACCACCCAACGTTTTGCATTTTGGAAAATGTCTGGGAGCGTTTCACCACAAAATAAATGAGGTAGCCACTCCCACACAAGCAGCATATGATGAGGACATTGGCCAAAACCCGCAGGAACCTCCTCAGGTGGATGTTCTCATCCTTGTTGCTTTCTTGCTCATCTACAATAGACTCCTGAAAAAAACCAGGAGGGGTGCTTAAGAAATTGGGATGGGTATCTTGCTCCACCAAACGTAAGGCGACATCACAAGGTTTTTCACCCTATGAAATGCAATCTTCTGCTATTCTGGCTATATCCAGCTTGCTAGTTTTGGTTAAATTCAAAATAAGCTTCATAGAGGCATCCTGGTTTGACTGAAAGATATCAAATGGCAAAGAGCCTGAGATATCCCAGGAGAACTGCCCTCTAAATTGATACAAATTCTTTCAAAGGCCAAAAAAAGGGAGTTAGGGGAAGCGGGCCAAAGAAGCTGGAGCTTCCATGGATCAGCACCATGCCCTGTTCCTTTGGAGAGATGCTGAGTAGATATCCAGATTGCCCCCTTAAATCTCTGCCATTGGTAGGTGCTGGCAGCATCTCCAGGAGCAGGCAGAGGACAGTTGGGTTTACCTTGAAGCTGGTGGTGATGGATGCAAACTTGTTGTCTGCTGTCTCTGGGTTGCCAATGAGGTAGTCCCAGCTGGTGAACATTTTCCAGCTGAAAATGAAGTTGTCATCATCCCCATCTGCTGTGCTTTCGTTGGCATTGCGAGCCATCCTGCATGCAGTGACAAGGTCAGACAGCATTCCACAGAACCGCCATGTACCCTTCAGCTTTGCAAAGCTTGGGTAAGATGGAGTGGGGCAACCATTCTTGGGGCTTGGGAATGACTAAAATGTGCCATTGGACTTTAGGTCTAAGGAGGACTGAATGGTCTACTGGCAGGGCTATGCAGGCCTTCTATTAAATATAGTGATACAGAGAAAGACTAGCATAGGTGATTAAGGAGGTTAAGGATTGCTTTGTCCAGCTGGTACCTGGAAAAAGTCTATTTATGGTGTTTCTGGGTCCTAGGCTGCAATATATGGTTATGGCTACCTTTAGTTAGTTAAATTTAGTCAAAACCTCATGTCCTGTCAAACACAATGTCCAATGACCAATACCCACTGCAGCACAAAGGTTTAGTGAGACTTCACTTGCCGCACAATGCTGGAGCCAAAGAGCTTGCAGGAAGTCATGCAGGGAGAGAGAAAGGATTATTCTTGTTAATCAGCACAGGAGCAGATATGGCTTCTGCTGTTTCCTCTCTGTTATTTGATCCCAGAAATCCTCCTGTAAGTCCCCCTAGAATTCCTAGCACTAGTCCCTCAAGGAAGGCAAGACAACAGATGCTGCAATTTCATGGCAAATGTACAGCAAATCCCCATGTCCCGCTCCAGCCAAAGGCTCAAGAAGCTCTTTCTGCTGCACGGCAATATGGCCTGTTTCAGGAAGCATTACAAATCCGTGGGCTTATCCTTTCTTCCAAAGAAAGGAAGAACTTTTCATGGCCTGTCCTTCAGGCAGAGATAGAGGGGCTTATTTTTTTTTATTTTTAACTTTGTGGAGACCTTTACAGCACTGACAAGTGCTTTGGCTGCATTGTCAGTGCCCTGAGGATGCTGTGGGAGCCTCACTGAGTCTGGGGACAGTGCACAAGGGATACAGGAATTGTGGCCACTTTTAAACTCCACTGATTCATTTAGGGACTCAACAAATGCAGTCTGGTAGCATTTGGCTCTTTTTTGCAACCCTTGCACTATCTGTGGGACCCATGTTGTCTTTCAGGAATGTTTATTTTGCAATGAAAGCATGTCTTTGAAATTTACTGCAAGTAAAATCCTCCTTCATTTACAAAATCTACCTCTTTGGTGGCCTGTAGTAATGTTGGAAGAAGGCTTAAAGAGATCTGGAGAGGAGGAGAAGGGAGAGGATGGCTGGAGTAGGAAGGGTTTGGAATAGTGTACATGAGTACATGGATGAGGCACAGGACTGCCCAGGTCCCCTCCTGCCCACCAGAGCCAGGGTGGTGGATGGGGAGGCCGAGTGCATGAAAACAGCAGGCACACGCCCCCCTTTCCCCCCATTCCCCCAGACATCCAGCCAAGGCTGGACCAAGTCTGGGTGCCCTGGGTGCTGTGAGACACATCTGGGTGGATTTTGCAGAGGGCACAATATCAGCTGCACTTACGATCTTATAACAACCATCAGGCTGTAGCCAAATACGCTGATCCCAACCATGAAATATGCCATTGGCAGCCTGTATTTCAACCAGCCAATTGTCCTCTGGTTGTTGTAGTAGCCATAAAAGAGCGCTGAGTATTTGATGTAGCCCTGGAGGTAAAGCAAAAGAAGTCCCGTGTAAGCTGTGCAGCTTCTTTTCTGCAGAAAAGGGGTTTCTAGAGAAAACTGAAGATTTAAAACAAGGAAAATCAACCTGGAAAAGTTTTTAGGGTCTCACTCTTGTCTGTTTACTGCTCTGGCACCTTTGAGAGCTATATTCTTAAGAGTTTAGCTTCCTAAGAGTGGTAAGAGGATAGTGGCTTAAAACTAAAATGTGGTTTTGATTCATCACTGATTCATCCCTCCCAGAAAAACATCCTTATTGCTCTTTGTGTCTGCAGCCCACCTGCTTCTCTAAGCCAATAATCAAACACTCAGATCTTGTATAAAAGCAGTAGCAAAGGGCCTTCCTACCATGATATGAAACTTTTCCTTTCAGGTAGGAGGCAGCTGATGCTCAGTGCCTTGCAGATTTAGTTCCTTTTACTGGTTGCCACCTGCAGAGCAAATATAACTAAAGAGTGAAATCAAAGCATTACTTTCCTGTGGAAAGCAGAGCTCAGACACAATATCAACCATGTTGTCTCAAGTAGATCTATTTTTTGCTGAGAAATCTGTTAGGCATTCAATGAGTGTGCAGATCACCTAATCCGCATTAGCAATCTCTCCCCGGTTTTCTGTCATATCTCATCCAAGTTGATGTGTACCACTGCACATTGTACTTCTCTATTTTTTGCCCCTTGTCTTTCAGCTCCTAAATTAAGTGCACTTAATCAGTCTGGCCATGATAGCTGAGCAAGCTCTTCTCTGATCAAGCCTTTGGAAAGACACAACTTGAAGCCTGTATCAGACCCTGAGTAATGGATCTTGTCTAGAGACACTGAAGGGTTTACATGTAATGGGGCTTCTGGAGGCTGTCTAGCCAAGCCCCCTGCTCAAAGCAGAGCCAATTGCAAAAGGAAGTGTTGTGGTTCAGGGCTATGTCCAGCTGAGCTTTGAAAATCTCCAAGGACAGAGCTCCCACAATCTTTCTGGGCCTTTCTTCCAGCATTCAACCACCTTTACTTGATCAATCAAACTAAGCTCCTCCAAAACCTCTTGACTTTTTATCCCTAACCTAATAAAAAGCTTTGGTACCCCCAGGTGCCATGGAAGCTGCATTTTTGCCCTGCACAAAGCGCTGTGCCACAAGTCCAGGACCACTCTGTGTGTGTTTCTACCAGTGCAGCAAGCCTGTGGCTGGCACACCACAGCACAGCTGCTTGGAGCTCATAGCCTGTTACACACAATCTCTGCTGGGGAGGTGTGGTGGAAGAAAGTCTTGTAAGATATAATGTCCCTGGAAGGTGCTGGTGAAGTTGGCTTCTCAAGTTGTAATTCCAGACCTTTGTCTTCTTGATTCATCAGATGCCAGGGACTGAAAAATGAGTTTCTCTGCTCACATCATCCAGTATGTTCTTTAAACTCCATTTGTGAGACACAGTGTCTGGTGCCCAAGTGAGATTTATTCCTTTCTACTCCTCTAGAAATCCATGATGTGACCTTCTTCCTGCCAAAGCATACATTTCTCCAGCTCCTCTCTCCTGAAAGGTATTTTTCAGGGTAATGGTATTGACTCTTCATTTATGCCTACTCTGATTTATATTTCCCCCACTGCACCTCTCCTGTGGAGCATGCTGGAATAAGCCTCTATTCATTTTCAAAGGGCAAACCTCTGCACAGGGCTTCATTTGACATCTCCTGGCTGCAGAGGGTGTTGGTGTACTGTGTTGCCCCGTAGTTGCAAGAGATGCTTCTTGAGCTTGAATGATCGCTCGCTGATGTCAGACAGGAAGGGAATGGGTGCTGGATGGGGACCTGTACAGCAGAGGGGTTCAGAGGACCAACACCTCAGTGACAGCAGGGGAATGTAGATGTGAGTACCAAGCCAGAGGCAGGAGAATGGCAGGGCATGGGAGCAAGTATTTCCTGGAAGCATACAGCCTCATCCAGAGACAAGTTTCCTTACTGATAGGTCTATTACTTAGGGTCTCCCAGAGAAAATCGGCAGCTGCATTTAATCAACACTCCTTCAGATTTTTTTGTTTGTTGGTTTTGGGGTTTTATTTTGCTTTTTATTCTTCTGGCTTAATGAGTTTAAATGCTACCTCTTGTACTTTTACAGTGCACAGCTCAAATGAGTTTTTCATTCCTTACACTGCTATTAAAAATGTCCCTAATTCACCTCCGGATTCTGGCAGTGGGGAAAAGTGCAGGGGGAGGAGAGTTGAAAGGATCCTCAGCAGATTATGGTGGGTAAATGAAGGCCTGGCCCTGGCAGGTTCCTCGACACCAGTGTTTGAAGCCTTATTAATAGATTAGTTTAAATTATCTGGTTTACAAGAAAGTAGCTGTTGTTGTTGTTTGGTTATTTTTTATTTGGTTGGTTTGTTTTTTTTCTTTTTGTTTTTTTTCTTTTTAAGCTAAGGAAATTGCAAAGGGGTTTATTACAGAAGGGCTGTAGCCTGTGGTCCCATGCTTGTACATGTGGGCCAGTGCTGACAAGCACTGAAAAAATATTTCCAGAAGTAACTACTTTGAAAGTCAGATCCCAAGGCACTGGTTGCATCCAAAAGTCTTCACCCCCTGCACATACCTTTTCTTGGGCTGTCACCTAAAAGCACTTAATCCCTTTGGCTTAAATTTTCAAAGTGACTGGTGTGGGAGGTGAATTGGTATTGCAGGCAAGCATCCAGAGATGGCTGGAAACTTGGGATTTTCCTTTAGGTGCAAGTCCTAAACTTTGGTTTGCACTTCAAGCTCATGTAAATATTTCAGGGGAACAGGGAGGGCAGGCACATGGGGAGCAACCCCCTACCCCCTTCCCAATCACTTTCAGTGGTCTGGCAAGGTGCTCCCTGCTTGTGAAGGGGGTCTGCAGCTTGAAGTCTCTGTCTGGCTGCCTGGTTTGGAGCAGCTCCAGCCTCTCACCTGTGTGCTTGCTGCCTTTCCTTTTTGCTGGAAGCAAAATGGCTTTTTGTGCCATCATAGACACACATGATGCATGCCAGGCAGCACATTTGTATGTGGAAGTGGTTCAAATCCATATCCAGGTGTCTGCATGTGGACGTGCTGTTTTGGCCAGAAATCTCAGCACTCACAAAGATTTTGTTGCAATTAAAGGCTTTCCAGACTTCTTCTGGAAGAAATAGGTGCTCTGCTGGTTTATCTTGTAACAAAATCATCCTTGTAGCACCACTGACTTCTGAGGGGTTTTAGGAGGTATTCAAATGGTGTTTTATGATTAACACTTATGTCCTTACCTCAAAATCCCAAAGAACTGAAAAATCCATAGCTGTTGCTTGTTCAGCTCGGGGTACAGTTTTCCTTGGCAAACTCCCATATGGCATTCCCATCAGGATCTGGAGAACATTAATAACAATGATGCACGTAGACTATAAAACACCAAATCATTTCTAACAGTTTTTTTTTTCTTAATGAGTCTGTCTTGGTTTGCTTTTGGTTGGTTTTGCTTTTCTGTTGATTTTGATATATATTTTATTTCTTAATGCTAGAACAGCAGTTTTTAAAAACTTCTTAGCATTAATTTAATTTATAATGATTTAGTATTGATTATATCTTATTATTAGTTATACATTAATAATAATTATATTAATAAATATACAATTATTATATATTAATAATATTATATATAATTAATTAAGTCTTAATATTTAGTACTATGTATATTTATTAATGTACAGTATTAAATTTATTGTTAATACTTAGTATTAATTTCACACAAATAACCATAGGACCTCCCTTTCCCTGGACATATCCATTGCACAGGAAATATTTTTTGGAGAAACTGTATCCTCAATGAACATCTGCAGTTGAAATGTCCTTAGTTTAGCAAGGAGCTCTTTGCTTGAACTTCATGGGTCTAATGCAGTAAAGGGATTAACTTCATCTATTTATGCAGAGCTACTCCTCTGAGAGAAGTCAAGAGCACTGGGTCAAGCTTTCAATATAATTTGTGTTTTTCAGTCCTGAATCTAAAGATGTTCTCAAGGTGAGGTAAAGGGCAATTAGGTTTGCAAAAAAAAAAAGTATGACAAAAAGATACAAAGAATAGTTTTCATGGCACAGCCTGTCCTGATGGCACCATGCAAAGCAGGTCTTGCAGCTGGAGCAGCAGTAGAAGTCCAGACAGAGAATGCCAAGGGCTATGGAGAATTATTATATTTACAAGCTAACTGCTGCCAATACCAAAATATCTCATTAGTATTCATAGCCTAAAAAGGTCCTAGCATATCATCTATCACTTATTTTTTAGGGCTATCTAATTACACTCAAAATAATTTATGATTAAATGTTTATTGCCCAGCTACTCTCCGTATCGTAACAGCTCAGTAGGCAGTGAGTAACAGTGTGCACACTTCAGAGAGGAGAGCTCCTGCCATATGCAGAGTTCCTAACCAAACACATTTGTATTGTTCAGTGCTAATGGTTATGTCTCCTCGTCCTGGGGGGAATCTGAGCTTTCCCTTTCCATAGTGTGAGCAAGCACATTAAGGAGAACAAAAGCACGGTCCTCGGGAGACATTCTGCAGTGCCTTTGTGCTCCATAAAATTCTGCACTGAACAGAACAGATGCCACTGTCTGTGGATTGCACAGCCTTTAAATACTGCACTGAGTAATTTAGTCAGAGCTGTAATGGCTACATTAAAAAATTCTTCAATAAACGATCATATAAAGTTGGCTATGAGATCCTTTTCATTCTCCAAGAAGAGTGAGAAATAGAAAAACTAAAAATAAAACAATTGCTTGTGAATCATATAAATTGGAAGTACAAAAAAGGTTTATTTCCCAAGCAAGTGTTAGTTGGCAAAGTGCTGGGAAATTGTCTGTTCCCCGAGGGGCTGTACCATGGCTGCTGCCCCATGGCCATGCCCCACAGAGGGCCCAAAACTGATGGTATTTAATTATTTTCAGAGCACAATCCATTCTGTGGCTTGTGCAGGCTAGATCTTGTGCCTAGGATTGGAATGTCATGTTCTTCACTTTAGTCAAAATGTAAAACTAGCCTTGAATTAGATAGATTGTTGAGCCCCTGTTTCAACTGCTGGATGGGCAGGATCTTTGATAACATTTTATGTCTCCTGATATCAATCCAACTTCTGCTCCTGTGTCAGTAACTCTTTGTAAATAATTGTCCTCGGGCATTTCATTTTTCTAAAGTGATGCCTGTTATCAGGCATTTGTCCTGTCAATGTTGTGTTTGTGTCAAGCAAAGGGCAAGATACTGAAAGGAGAATTAAGCACTTACCTCTGGAATTATAACCAATCCAAATATTAACCCAAAAAGGACAAGATTTACTCCATACATCCACCGCAGAAATATGAAGTAGGAAGCAACAGAGGAGCCAAAGTGACCTTAAAGCAGAAGACATTTCATGGTTAGGAGTTCAGGAGGGTTAAACTGTCCCCAGCAACCCTTTACCCTCAGGTCTCCCCAACACATTTCCCATGAGCCTCCTAACAGTCCCCACAAGCGAGCTGGAGCGAGCAACACCTGGAGCTGCCAGGGGTGTGTGCTCCTTGTTTGGCACTGATGCCCAGGGCAAGTGGAGACTGTGGACCAGGAAGCTGGAACATTGTTTGTATGAAGACAAGGCTATCTTAGAAAATGTCCCACTGCTACCACACAGCAATGTCAACTTACTCTCCACTTCCTTTATCTTCATCTCCCAGGGTATGCACTGAGTTTTAAAATTTTCAAAGTCTCTCTTAAATTTCACCCATTTCTGAAACAAGACAACATTGCAGTGAGCAGAGAAGTGTGAAGAGAGAGGGTCTGCTCTGAAGCAGGGCTTTCTAATGTCAGAGTTTGGTAGCAGGGTTAGGTGTGGGTGTAAAGTCCAAAGTAGGAGCTCTTGTCTGGATCTTATCTTTTGGGCTATTTCAGAAACTCCCTTCAACCAAAAATCTCCCCCTCTCCCAAGTGTTCGCATTTATGATTTGAGTTTTTAGAGTTTTAGCCTTTCTAGGCTTTTGGAAAGCTGCAGTTGTGCTATGGGTTGATCAGATTATATAGAGGTGGGAAATTCAGACCTGCCTCTGGATTGAAAGAATTCAGAACAAACTCTATTTAAAACAACATTTAGTTTGATGAAACACTGAGCTTGAATCTTTCCTCACAAGGCCAGCAGCTGAACTCCCATTGATTTCATAATTTCAGGTCTGGCTCTGTTTTGCACTTCTCAATATAATCTCTATGACAACATGCAACTTGGCTACCAACTTCAGTCTCAAAACACAGCCATCGTTCTCCCTGTTATCTCCTCAGCACTGGAGAAGATGAAATTTTACAGGACTAGGGATAGGGCAAGAGTTTGGGAGGGCCTCTTTCCCCTTCAGGGATATCTTTTCTCACATAACAAGGTTTTGGAGATTGCAGCCAGAAAGCCATGGTTTTCCCTGCTCCTGTAAACCCTCCCTTGCTTCAGGAAAGGTCACAATGAGGTTCGGGTTGGGGTGAATTTCCCCCTGTTCTTTCTGCAATAGTTGTAGATTTGAAGCCAGCTAGTATTTTTTGAATGTGAGAAGGAAGTTTTATTCTGACTTCCTTGTGCCTCTTTCACCAAATAGAGGTCAATAAACCTAAAAATGTGCTGAATACATAACTGAGTATCCAAGCCTTTCTCTGGCATCGCTGTAGCACTTACCTTCGCCATCATCATCTTATATGCATACAACTTTTTGCCCTTTCCTTTTCCCAGTGCTCCTTCAAACTTCTCTACAAAATCTTGTGCCTCCCTAATTGGAATATAAACAAGCAGGTTATTAAAACAGCAGAGGGGTCTTTAGCTTTTCACCCCTGCCTGCACCAGTGGGATAAGCAACCGTGCTCACAGCAAGGTGGGAACTTGGTGTCTCTCCCCACCTGCTCTCTGATGATCAGTTGCTGAGCCATGTAGAACTCAGACACCCACCCAGAGTTAGCTGTTAGGTCCCCAAAGCACTCACAATTCATATAGAAATGTTTTATATTTGCTTTAAATATTGTTAGTGCCCCAAATCTTGCTCTACAATTCTCCCTGGGTGCGAACTAAAAGCCTGCCCATTTCTCTCCCTGCAGAGCTCTCTCAGCCTGCATGCCTGTTATAATTTTTCTCTCCTGATGCATTGGTCAAGGAGAAAATAACATTGCCTAGTGAAATAAACTCCAAGGGGATGCAGAGTTTCCTTTTATGAACACCTCCCAGGATGAATATCAGAGATGTGCAAATGGCCCAAGGGGATAATCTCAGTGCCAGAGGAATGAGTGTATGCTAGTCAGGAGTAAAATCAAGCTGCAAAATGAAACTAGTTTTACACTAGGATATCTAAGGTAAATACAGAGAAAATAGTCTAGGTAGATGCTGTTATGCTGAGTATGCTGAGCTTGTGAATAAAATTATATGGTATATTGGCGTTGCCAATGAAAAGAGATTAAATTTCAGGAGCTGGGAGGTTTTATGCCATCCTAAGCCTGTGGGAAAGATGGACTTCCACTTGGTATAAATAGTTGGCTAGGTCAGCCTGTAACTTTGGAAAAATCACCTGTGACTTCATTTGCAAATCTAAAGTGAAATTTCTAAGTCTTGAACTTATTGTTTTGCTCTCTTTGTGTTTTACACCCCTCATCTTTGCAATGGGGATAATAATTTCTTCTCTCAGGGTTGAATTCATGCAACCAAAAATATCTAATGAATGTACAGCATGTTGAGAGTCTTTCTGGAGACCCCTGCACAAGCAGTGCAACTGTTTTGTTTAGGTTCATTAATAGGTAGTGATGATGGCTGTAGCTCAGAAATAAGTTGAAAGTATGGAAAGACATTGTCAAACATGATCCTAAGTAGAATTGTAGTCAGTATCCTACACCACAGGGGAAAAAAAAATGCATCAGAAATAACTCTGCTTTGCTCTTTTTTTTTTCTTTTCTTACAGAAATTTGGGATTTTAGGGCTGTAAGAATTTATTTGTTATGAGCTCAGGCTCATAGCATAGCTGTGAGGTGGAAAAGCTACTTTAACACAGTTTCCCTGTTATGGACCTTTATCCAGATTTTCAGAAGTAATTGGCAGAGTTCAGGATTCCTGATTTTATTGGAAGATGGAACAGGTCTTGGCTTCAGGATATAAAAAAGAGAAGCAGCAGAGGTGACTGTCAGCTTTCATAGCACAGTCCCTGCAGCTCTGAGCAGCCTCTCAGCAAACATGCAGCAGGGGCATCACCACTACCTGCGGGGCTGTGTCATGGTTTAACATAGCTTGGTTTTTAGTTTAAAAAAATGTATGTGTGCTTTGCAATGTTGTTTTGAAATCTCTCCTGGTAGAAAGGGGTTTCAGAGGTTCCTTAAGCTGTAGAGCTGGATGTTGAATCATTGCCCTGACAGGGAAATGTTTTGTTATGAGCCATTCCCTGTCACCCCATGAGTTTTAATTTCCCTGGTCTGCTCTGCCCACTGTCCCCCATTGCCCAGCACTAAGGGGTCTCTGATGCTGCCTGCATTGTTCCCACCTTCATCAGGAGCTGTTTATAAATCTCTGAAAATAATACAGCATTTTTTCCAAGAAGCCCCATCTCAGGACTGTGCACTCACATGGCACTGTGCTGCTCTGATTTCTGTCTGACAAAAGACATGAATAAGCAAGCCAGGGTATGGAGTTTGCTTTAACAAGTAGCCTGACTGTAGTGAGTCATTTGGTTTTAAATACGAGGGTAGAATGTCCTTGCCATGGGTATCACTTGAACAGATTTGCACTTTGTCTGTTCTTTGGTTACAGAGGCTGAAAATCAGATTGCACATTTTAACTCTGATCATTTGAACCCAGGCAAGCTGGCCAGGCTCTGCCCGTCACTTTTTCTGATACTATGGTGTTGCAGCAGCAGCAAATATGTAATTTCAAGGAAAGGCAAAGTGCATCTGACAACAGTCAGCAGAGACCCCAGGAGTGGGGGTTCCCATTTTCATGGGTACCTGAGCAGTGAGAGCTTCTTCACCATCCTCCAGGGCTTGTTCCTCATGGTGGAAATCAGTTTTTTCTTTTGCTCCACCTGCTCCTTCAGCATTGCAAGCTCTTCCTCTGACAGGGACTCCTCATCAGATGAGTTGGAGGAAGCAGAAGAGGTACTGGAAGACACACAAAATAGAGGACACAGAAAAACTCACAGGGGTTAGAGGGAAGGCCTTGCTTGGGGTAGGCAGACTGCTGCTGGCCCTAGGGATTCCACTCTGATGTGGGCACAGTGCCTCAACATCCCCTGGCTCAGTGTGATGCCAGTGCCCATTGCACCCAGAGCAGGGCTGTTTCCAGCCAGGATAATGAGGAGGCATTTGTGCCCTGCTGCAATTCACTCAATGTGATGCTTTGGGCCACATGTCAGCTATAGAACATTGCCTACAGCTACCAGGGCTACAGCTGACTCCAAAAAATAATGGTTTTCATGCCTTCATAACAAAATGGGAGATATGGGGAGAAGTTGAAGGTTGGGACAAGTGAGATTTGGAAGAGGAAGAGACTTGAAAACACAAGGGATCCATTTTAACTGGAATGTTTCCATAGACCAACCAAAAAAAAAGTCTCAATGCCCAAATTTCTCGAGGTACCTTCTTTAGGGGTTCTTTTCTACCCCTGGCTGTAGGTATTAGGAGTCCACTACATGCATAGACCTGATCCTGGTTGAGAAATGATAATGACTTGGAAACAGTTTTGTTTTGTGGCATTTTACACTGTTTTCCACTGTGTCTCTTTAAGGAGAGCAGGAATTTTTTTGCAGTCTATTGGTTTTGCCATTCTGATCCGTATGCCAGTGGCATGTCAGTATTGAATTTAGTCTGAACAAGGCACTGTAGTCAGGGATTGTTTAATTACCTGTTTTTCCTGCCTTTCTTCTGTTTCTTCTCCCCCTCCTTCCCTCTCTTGGTTGTTTTCTTTTCTTTGCTTTCTGATTCCTTTTGATCTTTGTCAGGAGCCGTTTTGCCTCTGTCTTTCTGCCGGTTTCCTTCCTCTCTTGCCTTTTTTCCATCTCTGTTTTTCCTTTGGTAATTTTTTCTCCTAGAAGCTCTGTTTTGTTGGCTGCCATTGTCTTCCTCTTCGCTCTCATCTCCTGTAGTCAGATCTTTTTCTTCTTTGTCTTCTTTTTCTTCTTTGTCTTTCTCTTGCTTTTTGCTTTGAAGTCTGCTTGCTCTGCCAGTTTCCCTGAGAGGTTGTTTGTTAGTTTTCTTGTCCTTTACTTCATCTTCTGCAAGTGATAAAAAACAATTACATTGGGAAATCCATGCTGGCAGAATAAAGATTTATCAGAAGAGCATGGGCAGCCAGGACACCTGATGCAAGCCCTGGCAAATTCAAAGAGCAGGTGCCTGTTGATCTCGATGGGCTTTGTGTTATGCCCTGTCCAAGAACCAGGTAGAACTCTTTGGTTGTGCAACTCCCATTTAAGAAAGCATGATTTAGCACATCAGTGACTTATATGTGA
Source organism: Urocynchramus pylzowi (assembly GCA_013397555.1). Lineage (NCBI taxonomy): Eukaryota > Metazoa > Chordata > Aves > Passeriformes > Fringillidae > Urocynchramus > Urocynchramus pylzowi. The sequence goes on along the minus strand of VZRH01005442.1, from coordinate 406,346 downwards.
CCATAAGAAAATTGGAAATTAGTTGCAAATGCAAAAGCCCATCCATCAGACAGCACAGGCAGATATCTCCCTGACCTGTAAACACACCAGAACAAAGGAAACAGAAATTGCAGTCTGTTACACAATGTGTAGTTTGCTTGTTGATGCGATGTCCTTGAAAGATGTTTACTTTGCAAGGCTGGGAATGGGGTTCTTCTATTTATAGAGAGAAAAGGCATAGCACAGGCAGTATCCAGTTTTCTTTCTCTTAGTTTTCTTTTATATTGGACAGTCTCTATTCAGAGAAGAAAAAGACCAGATAGTCTCTGAGGCACATTTCATTCTTACTGGCATTGCAAACTAAAAACCTCCTCTTTCCAGAAGTCAGAAGTGCTTCCAGCTTAAAGGATTGAAGTGGAGCATGATTTAATTGCAGAATTTTATGGAAGGGGGGAAAAATTTTCAAAAGCCCCCGTCTCTCCATCTCTTTTGCTACCAAGCCTATTAAAATTAATAGTAAGTTTTCCAGAGTAATCTGGCTTCTTATTTTCCAAAATTTCTGGCTGATAAAAGTAAAGAGTTGGAGATATTGTAATGGAAGAAGAAAATTATGATGGAATGGGATCTAAAGTGTAAAATGAGGAGCCTAAAAGGTGAAAAAAATAGAAGCAAAAAAGAATTTGAGTATTTGCATTTTTGGTTTGGTAAAAAGCTAGAAATTAATGACAAGCAAATAGTTTCTGGTTTTTAGTGGTAAAAAATTAGTAGGCAATGGTTGTCACATTTGACACTGGGAATGAGAAGGAGCTTCCAATTAATTTCTCAGGAGCTATTATGCAGGTTTCAGTTACTGTGTAATGGTCCATCTAAACTGAATTTTGGTCAATCAACTAGATCAAAGGACCACCTGCTCTCTTTGGGAAAATGTTCATTTTGGACAGCCAATGATCTAAGGGGTTTTTTATTGGCAACTCCTCAAGTATTAGGTTTAATATGAAGCATTAATTTGTTACTTTTATCTTACTGCCTCTTTTGCCTATATAGAAATGGCAATTTAAAAAAATATAAGTTCCATTAGTTTGCTGTTTACTTTCTCAAATTCTCTGAGTAATAGAGACACAGTTGTGAGCTGGTTTTGTAGTAATAGCTACATTTGTGTCACTTATCCAGTGCTGTTATGGTCTTACCTCTTAGCTCTCTCACTTCAGATATACTATACCCGCGGAGTTAAAGGTGTTTTTAGTCCTGTCATGGGCTTTTCCTGATTTCCCTCACAGTCATAAATCTCTCTTCAATCCATTTTCATCATTATCTTCTTGAGGCCATGGTTGATGAAGATCGCAGTGTATTGTGGTCTAAGCAACCATTACAGGGAGAGCAAGCAGGACCTCAGTACAGTGCAAAGCAGCCCCAGCCCTGCACAGGGTGGTGCTTTATTGCAGTGCCTGATTTACTAGGGGCTGACTCCCAAGGGATGTGGGCTCTGACAGCCTCTGACTCTGGGAACGTGGATAAAAGAGGACAGACTGCTTGAGAATGCTGGTTTACATATCACTGTTATCAGTCAAACCTCAAGGGAAAAATCTGCTTGCTTGCAAGTAGCTCATGAAAGAGTTCATGTTGTAGAGCAAGTCATAAGTCAGAGAGTAAAAAAGAAGGTATCTCCTCTTGTATTTCAAACAGGACCACATTTGTTAATCTCTACATTACCTTCACTCTCTGTGTCAGTTTCCACTTCTCCATCAAACTCTATTCCGGCTGCAAGACAAAGAACGAAGAGTAATTGCATTTGTTGCTGGAATTTACACATGTGATGCTTGACTCTGCTAACCCTTAAGTTCCAGCTGAGCTTGGCAGAATATCCCTTATTGATTATACATTATATTCTTTCCCTACAGCAATGCTCTTAATATTTACTTAAGTCTGGCAGACTGACAGAAGTCCTCTGCCCAAGCAAACTGAAACTGTATGATCTTTGAGAGATGCAAAATGGTGTGCTCAGGAAGCCCCAGGAGGTTTAGTCAAGTATTTGGCAGCATGCAAATGGAAATGATCTCACAGCAATACCAACCATCTTCCAGGATGACCTGTAGAGCACTTTTCTTTTTCTTCCCCATGGCAGCCTCCTGTCTGTTGCCCAGACACCGTAGCTGCTACGCTGCACACACAGCCCAGTCATACACAGGTTACTCCCTCTTCCAGTGCCCATGTGCTTGTCTCCTTGGCATTGCAGACAGATGGGCACGTCCAGCCGTCAGTGACCTCTTGCTCATGAGCCATGAGGACAAGGAGGGGTGGGAGAGGCAGGGAAAACCTGGGCTCTGCCTCAGCCTACCCAAACACTTTCCCTTCTCCCTTCTCCCTGTGAAAAAAAGCACCTGTTGGCATTACATTGCATTTCATTATTTAAACATGAAGGAAAGCCCTTTGGTGGGTACTTGGTGGTGTCGTATGAAACACAGGCACAAGTCACGTCTGGTTCTGACATAAGCATGTGGCTGGAGGCTTTCAAAGGATCAATTTTCTTAATGCCATATTCTTTACTGACCTGGGACAATCTGTGTAACCCCATTAGTCATTCTCCTGCATCTTATTAAATCTCTCAGCCGGTGCCCCTTGGGACACAGCTGTGGGTCACCTTTTGTCCTCCATGCGTGTCCCTTGGAGGGGACTCATGAGCTAATAGATGCAGCAAAGAGTCAGGAGTCAGGATACCAGGATCTCTCTTTCCTTTGCTCCTCTATTCTGTGTGACCTTTGCATACTCATTGCACTTGCTGGTAAAATAGGATAGATTTTCCTTCTAGGTGCTCTGAGGCTTAATTAATTAATGTGAGACCCTCATTTGGAAGGTCCTTTAGAACCACGAAGTATTGTATTGCATTCTGCAGCTTGCAGTTTTTCAGTGGGCCAAGAATAGATTTGTCTATGATGTCCAGAGTAAAACCTGCACCGTCTGCCTCAGCTGTAGCTTCCACAGAGAGCACCCAAGGGTGCATTCCCAGTGTGGGGTTTCTCTTGGTCTCCCAAAAGGAGAGCTTACCCTTACACCATCTATGAAACACACTGCGGACCCCTGGCTGGCACAGCTGTCTCTCGGGGACCTGACATAATGACTTTTTTCCAAGGATTAACAGGAAAAGTGTTAATTCCTTCCCTCCCTCCCAAAAGAGAGGACTGTTGCAGAGATCAGCTTGAGGCTGTTGCCACCATTGACATGTGCTGATGACTCCTGCTTTGGATCACGTGTAGTGACTGAGGGGATGACAACCTGAACCTCCCTCCGCTGCTTTTTCTCATTGAATTTGGGTCCAGGAGCACCTTTCAAGTACTTTAAGTCCAATCCTATGGATTGTTTGATCTATGTTTGACTTTAGCTCAGCTCTCCTGAGCTTAATACATAATGTATAGTCTATGTCCATACATTATTAACAGCTCTAACCCTACAAGTTCATTGCACAGGGCATTTTCACTGTGTGTTCCCTGCACCAGTGGGCTTGATTGGGTCTGAAGACAGTGATAGTGCCTTTTGAAGGTCTTTCCAGTGAATAAGTTTTACCTGTAACTCTATATGTTGATGTGGTTTGTTTCCAATGTGTTCGCTAGGTCATTGAATTAATACTGCCCCAGGAAAAAAAGGAGAAATTCCCAGCTACTGGAGGCTACTGGAACAGATCTTCTGCAAGATACTTCAGTTGCCTCAGTCCCAAGCATCTCTATCCCAAACAGAGGATCTAGGGGCCTTCTAGTTAAATGAAGGCTGAGTTTCTGAAGAATCGAGTGGCAGGAGGCAAAAGGGCTGTGGATGCTCCTCCCACCCCACCCTCCACCCCCTGGTACTGTACTCAGTGATAGCACTGCTTCTGGCTCATGGAATCACAGAATGGTTTGGGCAAGAACTGACCTTTACAGGCCATTTGTTCCAACTCCTCTGCAGTGACCAGGGACGACTTCTCGTAGACCAGGTTGCTCATAGCCCTGTCCAACCTGACCTTGAATGTTTCCAGGGATAAGACATCCACCACCTCTCTGGCAACCTGTGCCACTGTTTTACCACCCTCATTGTCAAAAAACTTCTTTTTTGTACCCAATCTAAATTGACCCTGGTTTAGTTTAAAACCATTACCCCTTGTCCTTTACCTTACCCCTTCTTTCCCACCAAGGCATTCTCAGATGCTTTTTGCATGCCCAAGGTGTGTTCATGTGGGCATCTCATTGGCAGAGTTGAGCATCCCGGTTTCTACTCCACCACAGAGTCAGTGATTCACCTGTGATCTGCACTGGAGCTGGGACAGCAGCAGGCTCCAAAGCTGCTTGTGCCACTTGGCATGTCCATAGGTACCAAGAACATGGTTTTGAAAAGTGATGCGAACTGAAAGTTCATTTTACTACCAAAATGTGTGGCCAGGTAATACCTCTGTCTCCTGCCCTGATATGAAACACCTGCTCTTTGATTTTCCAGTCTGTTCACAGCAGTGTGGGCAAGGTGTGGTTTAGTCACAGCAGCCACAGGAGAGAGACAGGCCCTGGAGACCCCTTGCCACATGGGGGGATAAGAGTGCCCTGCACTCCTGTCACAGAGGGGGTGACAGCTGAGGGGTGCCAGCATATGGAACAGAGCAGGAACGGGGGCTGTTTCACATTGTTCCTATGAAGCAACAGGTCATTATGGATGAGCACATTTGCAATAAGCTCTGCTTGGCTTTTGCTTTGCTCCCCTGTACCTACACTGCCAAAGGCAGTAGGACTGGCCATGACAAAACTGTGCTGTTACAGGCTGGGTGGCAGCATTTCCCTCTTGCGTAGGTAGGGACCTTTGTCTTTCACACTTCTGAGTCTGTAGGACTCCCTCCCATGGAGAGGAGGGAGTTGCATAATGCCTGGCAATTATTTCCTAATGAAGAGGGCTATTAAAGTATCTGCCCAAGAACTTACCCCTAAGGGAAATCCCTACATTAGCTTTCCAACTCAGCCTGTGGTGTAACAGACCCTTTGCATATGACAGGCTGCTCCCTTTGCCTTAGAGTCTCAAGAGAAATAAATAACCTACTCCATCTGATGCTGTCTGACTCCTCTGGAAGTGATGGTCCCCCTGAGGCTGATGTACAGCCACACAAGCATGATGAGAAACCTTGGAATCTTGATTCCTCGTGGTACATGACCTTGGGGGAACATGTGACAGACTTGCACAGCCACCGTCACTTTTGGGGTGGGCCAGGTAGTGCTAGAGGCTGTGATGCAGAGGAAGGCTGGACAGCAGAGACTGGGGAGGAGAGGAGAGGGATTCAGTGCAACAAAGTGGTGTCATGAAAGATAAGACCAAGAAAAAGTGCAAAATGCTTAGGTTGTCTTGCCAGCCTTGCTTGCCTTGTTTTTTGGGAAGTGCAGAGAGATCTGTAATTTCCCCCCAGAATTAGGCTGGTGGAGATCTTGCCGTACCTCTGGGTTGGTTTTGCCTGTGTGATAGTCTCCTTGTAGTTTGTGGACACTGAATAGCATTGGTCAAAAAAAAAAAAAAAAAAAAAAAAAAAAAAA
>VZRH01005442.1:296964-400720 GCA_013397555.1 Urocynchramus pylzowi | reverse complement strand
AGTTTGTGGACACTGAATAGCATTGGTCAAAAAAAAAAAAAAAAGAAAACAAAAGTTTAAAGGAAAAAAGATATTGCAACATGGAATTATTCACGGAGATAATCCTTATGGTTGAATATTCTACAAAATGCTGTGTGTGAAGTAAGAAAAGTGCACTTCACATCCTTTTGACACCCATCTTTGATGGTAGAAGGTCCATTAAAGGAGAAATATACACAAAAATTTTATGATGGGACCCCAGCACGGCAGGCCTGGGAGAACATCAAGACACCTCATGGGCTGCAAGGAAGGTGGCACACAAGGACTTTCCATGTCTGTGTGTGTCCATCAAACAGGTGACAGACCCAAGCAGGGCCCACCAGGACTTGCATAGCCATACAATGAATGGGGAGTTCATCAGCAGTGCTTCAGCACCAAGCATACCACCATCCTCAGCTCATGAGCCTGATTTTCCTAAGAGGATCAAGTGTCTTGCAGGGCTTAGGATTTCTGAGGATTATAGACTGGGGGGAGGAGATTAATGGATGAGTCTTTTACCTCTTGAGTTATTCCACACAAGGTGTGAATAAGTAATGCACAGCCATGAATCCAGATATTACTTATGTAAATATCATGTGTATGCAATTTATGGAGTTGTAGCACAAATATTTTTTTACTGTCTTATTTAGTATTTCTCTCCTGACACTGGTGATGACTAACACTATATAATTTGGCAGTTCTGAGTTTTAGCATACGAGGATGTTGGGTGTCTCACACACATCCAAGTGTTAAATAAAAAACAGTTGTGTTATGGAGAGAGGGTAACTGAATCCTGGAAGCACATACAACATACTTGTAAATGCTTAATGAGCTAGTGTTTCTCCCTTTCTTGCTTTCTGATTAACATAGGGCTTTAGCTAATTAATCCATGGATTACATTTATTCAATATTCATCTCATCTATAAGTAATCTTTACTTGAGAGGGTTTTTGAGCAATAATAATAACAATAATACCTGACCTGTGTGTGCATATTTTGATGAGAACCTAAAACTTGTGAATTGCCAGAGCCAACTTTAACAATGTATCTGAGAGAGACATTTAAAAGTGAGAGACTACTTCCAAACACTTAGTTGCTTCTATTGAACTGTTAAAGAAAACTAAATTCTTTTAAAAAACCCAAACTAACCATTATCATGTTTTCCAGGGTCTCTCAGGCATGCTTCATAAAACTGGATTCAGCTCCAACCTGACTTTTGACCGTGTCTGAGTTTAACTTTGCAAAAAAAAAAAAAAAAAAAATTCTTGCAAAGCCATGAAAATCTAGAAGGAGCTACATGCTAACCTGAGCATCTATCTATCTATGCAGAGGTCATCCTTGCTCACATAATCTCTGCAATGCTGTAGTTTCATTCTGTATTTTGGTACCAGGATCTGGAGCACACTCTGACAGATCAGCATGGAAATGCTCAGAAAGGAAGGACTCACCTGCAGCGTTGACTGCAAACATGTGGAAAGAGAGTCTCATTATCTTAAAATAATCTGGGAAAGAAATTTCTCAGGTGTTTTCAGACTTTGAAAATAACCCTCTGTCTTCCATAGGGAATGGTAGGTCTGGACTGTGGCTGAAGGCAGCAAAATGATGTCAAATATATGCCCTATGTTCTTTGTTCAGGGTGGGCATTAGTTACATGTAAAGATGATGAAGTCCCACTGGAAGAAGTTGTGCAAGAATAATCTTGTGGTGTTGGGGATGCTCAAGTCAGTGCCTTGTTATCTTGTGCTTGGCCTGTGAAAATGAGCTTTATCTGTGTAATCCCAACCCAGGGTGGGGGGCACAATGTCCTCAGAGACATAACTATTGCTTTTTTATTACTTTCCTGTTCTTGAGGTTATTTCGTAACCTCGAGACCCAGCCAGGAATTTGCTGTGAAGGAACACAACAAGGTCTGTTAGCCATTAGCCTCTTTTAGCTGAAGAATTGCCACAGAACTGCTAATTCAGGTGCCTTGTTAGGAAGAACTAAACCAAAACAGGGAGGATGTGCACTGGCAGGTCCTGGAGGTGTGCTGGCTCAGAGGGATATCTTGGAATGTCAGATCAATCATAGGACAAGAGCCCCTCAGTCTTCCATCGTCTTCCACTGATTCTTGTCATGTAGGAACCAATAAAGTTCTTTTGTTTTTTTTTTCAAATGTGCTCCTATCACCCAGCTGCATAAGATTAGAGCCCCCCATTTACAGCAGCCTTGTGGGAAACACTGCAGTTATTAAGACCCCAGATTAATGCAAAACACAAGCCAATATCTGCCAGCTCACTGCCATCTTCACCTACTCCATGTCTCAGGCTCAGCACATGCTTGGAGTACTCCTGGATCCAGGTGAGCTTGTCAGTGTTCTCCAAGCACAACATAAAGGTGTTCAGCAGTGGTGCTCATCAGGCAGTGTGTTGCTGCTGGGTCATCCCTCCTCATTGCTGACATTTTTGAGGACAGGCTTTGAGGAGAACAGGCTCTTGTTCACCCAAAAACTGGTGTGCATCACAGTCCTTTGAACCTGGCACTGCACAAGTAGATAAGTGGCATTGGAAAAACTGTTCTGATTTCTAACCAGATATAGACACCCCTACCCATCTCCCACACTCCCTTTAGGGAATGGAGGCAACACAACATATTTGCCAACGCATTACTCCATTTATGCAGAGTAAATGAAATCCAAAAATGAAGTTCTCGGGAAGTTTCCAAGGACAAGAAGAGAAAAGTATTAAAACAAAAATCTTCTGGACTAATCTAAAGCATGAAATGAGTCAACACTCTCATGCAGGACTTAAATGGAGAATGATTATGTCACATAGGATTTATATGAAAAGATTTGTGGTTTAGAGAACATATGTGCAAAACCAGAAGAAAGCAGTTTTTTTGCATGGATTCTGAGGTAGCAGGTTGTTTTTGGAGAAACATTTTTGCTGGGCTCCTTTTCCACCTTTTGTTCCTGCTCTTCTGGAGGAAAATTTCAGCATGGTCCCCTCAACTTTTTAGGAGTTCCCTGAAAGGGCATAAATGAAGGTCTCAGGGTGAGAAAATCAGAAGAACACCCTTCACAGGAGTTGAGCCTTTTTTGTTGACTCCTGTCCAGCCCCTCCAGACACAGAGGGATTGCTGCAGCTGGATTTCCCCTTCTTTTGTTTGGGGTCTAAGAAGAGGATTTCTGGGGGGAAAAAACAAACAAAACACTTTTTTTTTTCTAGAATCTCTTTGCCTGAAAAGCAACTTGTTTCTTTTCCTTTTATTTAGAAATCAGAGAGAAAGCTGCCTCCGGTCATGACAGGAGGATCTTGCATGCTTTAACCTCTTTTTAAAAGCTCCCAGAGAAGTTGAGCTTTCATTTGCATCAGCCAGACCCTCTGCTGCTACAAGCTCTTAGAGCTTTAGTGACTTCCATGAGGATTTGCCAAGTCACACCAGCTATTTGGTTAGTGCCAAATAGCCCTAGGGCTTCTGCTGGATCATAGGCTCAGAGATGCACAGGATTTTGAGGGGTCCCCACATAATGCTGTTTCAGAGTCAGATAGTCCCTGTGAAGGTTACTGCTTGTGTCAGAAAAGAAGAGGTAACAGGGTGACTGGAAGTCAGAACTAGTATCTGTGTTTAAATGAAATCAAGGCCCTGTACATGGTTGATTTATACTGGATGAAAAAATCCAAACCCACAAGCTTTTGTGCCATTGCTAGAAAGATAAAGACATATTAATGAAACACGTTGGATTACTTTTTTTATTAGATTTTCCAGATAAGGTCTTAAAAATAATAAATTGCAGCATCATGGTGGAGGACAGAAGTCACATAACATGAAAGCTAGCTGAGGCAAAAGAGGACGAATTTGTTTGAGGAAGAGGACTACAATGATTTGGCATCCAAAGGGAGTCTTTTAGTACATTTATACCATGCTACAGTAACCTGCTTCCTCCTTTTCCTCGGTGTCAGTGTGATGAACAGTAGTGATGAACAGATAGTGCCCACAAGAACTGTATCCCTCCTCTGCCCCTGTGAGAGCCGGATTGCCTGAGCCCTGCTCCCGCTGTATTCCCTGCCAGCTCCGCAGTGACGTGCAACCAAAATGAATTTCAGCCCACGGACGGTTTCTGCACAAGGCAGGGAAAGGTGAGATGAGGTCTCAAGAGAAGGGAGCTCATTTCAGGGGGATGGCGTCCGTCTTGTGCAGGATGGGCTCGAGGAAAGCAGGAGGAGCAGGAGCGGTGGCCGCAGGCTCTGGCTGAGCGATGCTCCCTCCACGCAGCGGAGCTGAGCGAGCCCAGCTGGCTGCAATGGGACCTCCCTCTTGTGGCAGCCCCTTCGCACAGCAAATTCTCCTTTTCAGCTGCTTTACCAGCTCGTCCGGCAGAGGCAGCACACTTGGTGAACGAACGGGGGCTCGCNTTTTTTCCTAGCATGCTAACTAGCCAACAGCCAAAGGACTTCCTACATCAGCCTCATCTGTATTAAAATCTGAAATTACTATCTTCTGCTCTCTTGGGCAGAATTGGAGCTACAACCCCAAAACCAGAAAAGAAGTAAAGAAAATGAGAGGTATTTGAGGGCTTAAACTTCCATCTATCCTAAATGGCTGACATGCCAGGCCATTTCTTATATTAATTTCATATTGTGTAAGTCCTTAATGGAATTCCCACTTTGTTAACAAAAGCAGATGAGAAAAATCTCGTAGGACTGTTAACCTGAAGAGTTTTCAAAATTTTAATTTATCACAAATATCTTTAGGAAGAGCCCCAAACTAGTGGGGCTGGAAGAAAATAAACTTGTTATTTCCCAGCAGGGTGGTTTGATGAGGTGTCCACCACAGATGAGCTCAGCAAGTCAGCCAGTCTGCACAGGAGGGCTGAGCCTGGGAAATGAGGTCAGTAATTCAGCACTTATAATAATAGAAAAGTATTTAGATATGGGGGTAAGGCTGTGCAAGTGTGTGAGCAGCTAAGTAATTCACCTGACTGCAGCCCTGCCATGTAAATACTTTATGTTAGGCATGGCTTCAGGAATTTGGTCGGTCCGAGTCTCTGATGGCACACAAGGCTGGAAATGATACCCTTTTGATTTCTGGTGTAAGGCTAGTGATGCTGGAAAGATCTGTTTTAGAGGTACCTGAAGCCCTTGTTAAAGAAAAATTCTGGGATGTCTCTCTAAATTATCCCAATTTGCTCTTATGATGTCTCATTTTTAAATGTACTACCGACACACTTAAGTATCAAATCTTAAGACAACAGGCCAGAATGTCTTCAGAAACATCTTGATTCTCATTCATAAAAAAATATTCCTTAAATTCAGTGGAAACATTTGTTATTCAGTCTCATGAACAAATTAAATTTCCAATAAGTAGCAAAGGAAGAAAATCGCCAACAAATCACATGCTTTTAAAATGTTAGTTATTTCCATGCTTATTATTAAAAATGATTGTGTATTATCAAGTAGTAACTAAGAAAGATATAGTTATGAAGGTCTGTCCTTTCCTAGCCTGGAGTATGTGGCAGATATAATTGGCTTATGAGAAGCTATTGTTTTTATCTGGGGTTTATTTAAACTCACTGTGTATCTGCTGGTGCATTTATTCCTTTTACATGATTCCTTTTACTTTAGAGAAGTAAGAAGAGGGTAATTTACTATTATTAATAATACATGTGTGTGCCTATAGATTTATGATTGTGTGTTTATGCGCTGAAACTCCATGGCTATGGCAATATAGAGTGTATATAGTAATTAATATAGTGAGCAATGTAAAACATATCTGCATGCCTCTCCTACTGTATGGCTGTGGCTTCATGTTCATACTCTTTTGAGCTTACAAATATATACATTGTCTTCACCTTCTGGAGGATCCAGGTTTTGAGTTGGGTAAATCAAGTGTTAAAAGTAAAATTGGGCTGTTATGGATGAGGTTTCCAGTCTCACAATAAAACTGGGGTTTTTGCAAAGCTTTAAAATAAATATTGAATGCAGGTGTGTGCAACCAACCTTTTCCATCATCTTGGTCTGTGTTACCATTTGGGGCAATTCATGATCTTCTGGAAGCTGAAACAGGCTGGCTTTAGGCTGGGAAAACAGTTTCTGGCAAACTCCTAAGAAATGTTTTGTTGTTCACTGGGCAGATCAGCCTGAATGTTATTGCTGAGCCACTGCTGCTAAACCTGGCTCATCTGGTAGTGTAACAAGGGGAAACGTAGCCTGGTGCTTTAAATTTTATAAAGTACATAGTCACTGGCTCAGTTTTTTGGGTGCTTCTCTGATCAGAGACTTTTATTACACAATTTGTTAAGTCACCCTTGAGTGAGATTGAGATCAGGTGAACTATACTGCCATGAAGATCCAAATGAGAGGGTTTGAAAGATAGGTTATTTAAACAAGACAAAGCCCTGTTGATTAAACTATTAATCTTGTGTGTGGAGTGCAGAATGGATTTTGGTTTTTTTATTTTTGCTTTAACTGCATTGGCCTGCTGCTGAGGCAATTTGTTAGCAAGTGCTCATTTACAGTGTCACTACACAGTCATGCTTTTGCCTTAATAACCTGCATTCTGGTTTGTAGTTGCTTGCTATGACTGCAGAATTCTTGTCAAAATCAGTATTAACTTGCTCTAGCCATTGAAGAGAGAGGTCAAACTGTGTCTATCAAGACCAAATGGACAAAGTCCTAAGAAACTTAGTCTGAACTCCTCCTGGACCCTGTTTGGAGCAAGGGGTTGAACTCAAGACATCCTGAGGTGTCCTTTCAGCCTGAATGATCTTACTTTAAAATATCATGCACATGTGAGCTAATGGGAACTGTTCTGTAGGGCACGAAGGAGGGGCTGCTAATCTAGACTATATAATCTAAACCTTTACTTTGGGCTAGAGATCTGAATCCCACCTTTTCTTTGCAAAAAGTATGCTAGGGTTCCATCTGTGTGACAGAGAGAAATGCTGATTACACCTGCTGTTTCTAGCCTGAAACCTATTCCTGTTTCCCCAGAGCACCAGACTGTTTGTTTTTTTGGCTTTGTAGGAATTTGAAGAGTTTTCTCTCAACCTCATGCCTTTATGAATATGATAAAAGATGTGAAAAGCCTTCATTTTGACCCGCAAAACTCAGAATCCTTCTGGGGTTTGCCTAAGACTCAAATTTTTATCCTGTTAAGTTATGCTAAAAAAATTTTCAGTGTGTGGCAATTTAAGCTACCAGAATACTGCTGCTCATATATGTTGTATTTCTATGGAGAAATACCAGCAAAAATTGCCACAGGAGAAATCTAACTTTATTCTTGTTTTGCTGCAGGGAAACTGAGCCTGCAGGGTGTTAAACTAGGAGTTCCATGAGGTTAATGAAGTTTTCAGCTTTGGTCTTCTAATTCCCAGATTTGTCCTTTACCCACATTTACCTGCAGGTTTTGCATCTCACCTTTGGTTTCATGAACATGAGTTCCTCCTGCTAGAGATTTCTAAGTAGGACCGAATTCCTGTTTTATTAAATTGCAATTCCCAAAACCATTATTAAGACATTTCCCTGCTGAATAGGCCAGGGTGAAAATGCAAACTAGACAGAGCAAAAATTTAATTTGGAAGCACCTATATTATCAGTATCTGACCATGGCCAGAGAAGTATCTGGTGAAGTGAATGTGGAAGCATTATCTCAGGGCCAGGAGCTCCACTGACTCCTGACACCTTTTTGAGGGGCAGCATCTTCTGTGAGAGCAGCACTGACCAAAAGGAGATGTTATGGTAGAGTGAACTAAAAATGCAAATGCCTCAGGCATGTTGTCACTCCTGACTGTATCCTGGGTGGATTGACTGCAGGGGCAGATGAGTAACAGCCAATAGATCCCTCATTGTCCTTGAGATATTTGATGAATACAAACAGTGACCCAGGAGGGCAAGCTACTGCCTTTTCAACCAAGACAGACCTAGATGAAACAAAAACTTATGCTATGTGCTAATTTGAGCCAATTTATTCTGCTATATTTAAGATTATATTGACTATGTTGTGTGGATCTGAGAAATACTTGTTATTGATGGCATTGTACCACTTCTGGGGGGTTTCACTTTTGACCCTGCCTCCCCCAGATGCTGCAAACTGGTGCTGTTTCAAGTGGGTTTTGTTACATTGGGAGATAGAGGGAGGATTCTTGCTGCTTTCTCAGAGAAATAGTGTTGAGTTGTGTTACTGCACTCACTGAACACAACTTGGTAATTTACTGGGAATGAAATGTTGCTATTACAATAAAATATATAAATTATAAAAATTAGATTGCTCTGTCAAGAAACTCAGAGATTCAAGTGCCTATTTGAATATATATATATGCAAATCTAATGGATGCAAGGCTATAATTGCAGAGGAGGGAGAATGATTGCAGCAGTAGATTTGTGTAGTGATCAATCTATGAAAGTCAAACAACCAAGGCATTTTTAAAGGAAAATTAGGGTATCATTAACAGACGAGTAAGTTTTCAGACAAGATAAAAGGAAGATAAACTGTGATATTTGCCAAATAAAGGGAAGATATTTGTTTTCAAATCTTCAGGCCCCTCCAAAGTTGCTTGAATAGATTCACACCTTAAAAAGCATCTCGGTCTGCTCTGTCAGAAGAGCTCTCCTGGGTCCCTGCAGATAAAATCCAAGCTTTTCTTCACATAGCAAATTCCCTTGCTGTGTTTATCACCAGCAGCAGCTGTCAGGATGGAATTCAGGCTGCTCTTCTTCACTCCCTGGAGTTTCTTACAAGCTTGACTTGCTGGATCCTTTTTTTTATACTTTTCTCAGTTTTGAGGCACGCAAGCATTGTTTGTGCATTGTTTTAGCAGAGTGATTCCACAAACAAAAATTGCAAAAGTGCAAATTGGTAGCAGAGGTTGAAAGCACAATAGAGATCCTGTGTGAAATCAGAACAAGCTCTTGTGGGTGATTTGAACAAGCTCTTGTGGATGATTTCAAAAGGAAATTTTGAAAAGAATCTGTTTCTAAATGTCAGCTTTTTTAAAGATGCAGGGCAGGATGAAGAGAAGATTGCTTTGAGGAAATAGGACACTTGACTTTAGGAATCTGTAAGCCATCACATTTTAATAGAAGGTAAATGGCATATGTATATATTCTTATATTGACTAACACAAACCAGAATTGTAATATATGTAAGACTGAAGCAGAAAAAGGCCAATATATGCTAGGTCATAGAAGATGAATTGAAGAACCACCCCCTGGCAGTCGATGGCACTTTTTGATCACAAGCAAATCCATCAATAACCAATTACAATTTACAATCCCCATGCTACAAAAGCCCATGCATCATATTGCTGTACTGGAACACAGGCAAGAATGATGCTGTGGCACCTACTGGCTTCTCAGTACTACTTGGAGGAAATAAGGATATTATGGAATATTGTTTTGTTAATTTGCTCTCAATTAAAACGTTATGCTAGAGTGAAAGCAGTTGCAGGAAGGTAAACCATCACAAGGAGTGCTACAGTGAACTTCACAGTAAGCACAAAGCACTCAGAAATCTGCAGTGTGAAGCATGAACACTAACAGGAACATGTACAGTAGTAGGGATGCAAGGATCTCCTGTGGGCTGGCCAGAAACCTCTGGGCACTTTAAATTTTGGGTTTCATAGTGGTGGGACACATTGTTCCTTTTATCTGAATTTATTTCTTCCCGAGCTTCTTATCACGAGTTCTGGTACATGTTCAACCAACTTGCCCTGACATGAAATGCTTTGGAAAATCTTGTCAAGAATCACAGAACTGCAAAACAGAAATGTTATTCTTGTGAGTTCTTGCAGATTCCTTGCTCCATGAATATATACATATATATGTGTGTCTGTGTGTATATATATATATCTATTTCATTCATGTGGAAATAAGGTTATGATTCATATGTAAGGATGAGGACCTCAATGATGCCTAGAGGTTCAGAAAGTATAAATCATCTTTCTGTATTGAAGAGCAGAAGATCATTACCATTCCTATACAGTGTTAGAAACCTGGCCAGATCTGTGTCCAAAGACACCCATGCTGCCTCCTTTTGTTAGCTTTTTTTTTTTTTTTTTTGTTAGCATTTTCCCAGACAAGTCTGGTTTAGAAACACTGGCCAAAGCAGGGTTAGAGTAATTGTCTGTTTGGGTGCAGTCAGTTTTTTTAGGAGATGCCATTAGAAAATCACTGTCGTATGTTCAAGTCCATAGTTCAGCTAAGCCATTTTGTTAGCATTAGTGAAAGCTATGGTCAAGCTTCCCAGATGGAATTTAAATATGGGGTAACACGAAAAGAATCAGCTTTGGATACAGTCTGGGAAAGTAGAGGTGTTAGTTCTCTTGTCAAGAACTGTAATACTACTGCAGTATTTGTACACTTTCAAATATCAAAAAATTAACTTCCCAGCTCCATATGAAGCAGGGAAGTCCCTTCATTCCCCAGAAGAAAGGAAAGCTGATGTGTTTGTTTGCTGCCTTAACTGCACTGTGGTACAGGACGAGGTGCAGGCTGTCTGGGCCATGGCAGGGAGGACATGGGATTCTGCAAGCTGGCTGGGCAGAATTCACTCTGGGTCACTGCTGTCACCTCTGATGTGGCCTGTGTCTGACTTCTGTCTTCTTTCAAGACAGTTAGCAGAAATGCACACAGGCTTTTCCCTCTGGCTGCACTTTCTCTGGCTGATGTGTTGAATTTTAAACAAGCTATCTGGCTCTTCCATCAGTTTACTGTGGAGGGAGTATTCGCTGCTTGACTATTGATGTGTTATTCTTAAAATGGAATAGAAATAATTACAGTATCCAATATTCCAAAATACATGCTGTCTAGCATGGCCTGTGAGGCACTTTTTCTCAATAGAGAAAAAGCAAACCTCTGATTGTAGTTTGGTGCATTTAATGTAGGCACGTCTCTTTCTCTATGTGGAACTTGAGGGTTAGAGAAAGAAGAGGAAATTATTGGAAAGACTCCTGCTGCATCCTGGTTTTCTTTCTTTCCCTCCCCCAATGTTTGAAAAATTACTACCACTGTTAATGGCCAGGCCCTCTGATCTCTAAGTAGAGAGAATGGTCAAAATGAGAGGCAAGATTTCTGAAAAACTAAACTAACCTAAGTCAAGACTTCTTTCAGTCTTTGTCTGGATGCTGAGCTCAGGGCTAAGATAAGGGCTGCTTGTGACGAAACATCCAAGGTCATGCACAGCAAAGCAAGCAGTGCAGATTTTGAAATGCAACATTGACCATGCAGAGGGACAAAATTGCCAAGGAAAACAATAGTGTGAATCAAGTGTTAGCTCCTGATGTTGGAGAGTGATGGTCTGCAGGGAGCTCACCCAGCTCAAGGGGCTGAGCACGTGATGCTGCTGGCACAGGACTGGGTCATTTTCCCAGAGGGGAGGAGGCAGCACAGAAGTCCCTCTGAATTTTCTATCCTCCCAAACTCAGGTGCCTACAGACCCACCTCCCCTGGTTCTACCTGCATTTAAGCAGATGAGACCCATAATTATTCTCTTGGTTATTGCATAAATACTCCTGGAGTGGCAACATCCCTCATGAGTGGAGCAATATTGGCTGTGCCTGCAACTGGTCAGCTGGGTGGAAAATAAAAACAGCATCAGGTGGAAATGGATGGAAACTGGGAATTAGGGGAAAAGAAAACCTCTGAAAGCCTGGAAAAGTGTTTGAGAACTGCTGGTGTGCTTGGCATTAGACAGGACTGGCAACATCAGTGCTCTGTGTGCAGCACTTGCTTGTGATGGCTTGGCTTTCTTGGAGTTTTTCATAGTCCCACAAAGGATATAAGCTTCATGTTAGCTAACAAAACAAGCTGTGTGGTTTAATTAGCTCCCTGGGAAGGGAAAATCCCCGTGGATTTAAAATATGGCAAGACTTGTGGATTTAAAGAAGCTCTGCAAACACAAACCACGTTTTTGGCTGGTCTCCTGACTTCCAGTTGCAGAGGATTTTTTTTGTCCCTCTTACTGGCCCTCTGTGATGTTTCCCTGTGTTTTGCAATATAAAGGAAGCAATGCTTTTACTTAATTTTTTTTTTCTGTTTTTTAATCAGCATTCTTGACTGAAGTTAGCAGAAGCCTCCACCTTTCTGCCCCACACTTTGATTTGTGTGTCCCAGGAGGAGGCTGCTACCCTGCTGACTGGCACGTCACTCACAAAGCTGTGTGCTGATCTTCTCCCATGGGAACCCTTCCCTGAGAATCCCACTCAATTCTTAAACATCTGGCAACAGATTATGGTTAACTGCATTTTCAGCAGTTAAATCCAGGGTTGCCTGCCCCAAGGGACTCAGAAAAAGAAGAGAGCATCTGTTAATTTGTCTTGGGGTCTATTCCTGCACCTTTGTGGCAATCTGTTTCTTAGTTCTGAATTGCAGTATCAAGTATCCCCAACACAGAGCATAAGAACCAAAGAGCCCAGAGAGATGTGTCCACCCCCATCATCCTCTTGCTTTTGTAGTTTGTGTCAGAAACCACTCTTCAGTCTTGGAATTTCTGTGTTGCCCCTTGTAGTCTGACTTCTGCCTTAGGGAAAGTAACAGAAGGTGTCTTATTTTCTGATCAATGGTTACAAGTTCCTTTCTTGGGACATTCACTACTACAGACACCTGGTTTCATTTTCACGTTGCTTGTCTTTGAAACAGTTAATATCTATTAATCAGTATCTGGTTTCCTACTCCAAAAAGAAGACTTAGGTATGCACTGAAAAAAAATGTAATGTTTTTATACAAACCTGCATAAACCTAGCATAGGATGACTTAGAAATAGTCTCTGTGGGAATGGTAGAAATCCTGGTTTTGGGTAGTTCCCAGATCATTAAGGGAGAACAGGTTTTCACAATTGTGATGTTGTAAATTAATATCTCTGAATGGGGAGGTGCTACAAATTAAAAAATCCTATTGTAGCCCTATTCAGCGGGTTTCCCACTGCCGCTATAGCCTGAGGACCTCCCATCCCTGAAGAATTTCTTCTGGCAGAGGTCCTAATCCTGACCACCAGTGAGACAGGCATCAGTCCAGTTAAATGCTGGGCAAATAATTATGAATCTTGAATTTGGCTTTCCCTGTCACATGGGTCAAGTAATTTCATTTTACTTATTAATGAATGCCTGAATTTTTGGCTGGATTCAAGTATCTCTTTCCTGGAAAGCTAAAGACTTAGCACAGCTAAGATCCAGTGTGTTTCAAGCCACCTTATTCCATCAATCATTGTAGAAAAAGACTTTCTCCTTCTTTTTAGTCTTTACTTGGGATGAATCTTGTTGTCATTAATATATTCTTTTCAATTTTACCTGATAGTTTGGGTTCATCTGTAAATGTATTTGTGTTTTTCTTTGTAAGTCCAAGAGGATTCTTACCAAATCAGGTGCAGATAAAATTCTGGATACAGCTTCTAGATTGTACTGCATTCATCGAAAGATTTAAGGTACAAATTGCTAGTTCAACAATTATTATTTTCTGAGCTTTTGCCAATTAATAAAAAATCTTTCAAACATGTGCAGAAGCAGTATCCTGTTATATATATCCAGAAGCCTCCTACATTGGTATGTATAGAAATGTTCACAACTTATTTCAGCCGGGGGGGTTCCTTTTCTCCTGTCCCAGACATGCCTTTGCTGTCTCCATAAGTGCATTATTTCCCACCTTCTTCACAACTTTGCTGGCCCCTTCAGGTTGGGTGCTTTGAGATGGCAAGGAGCCTGGGAGTCCTCCCCTGTAGGAAATGCAGTGCGGGGAAGGTTCTGTGGCAGTGGCAGCCTGAGCTGGGCTTTGGGACAGTGAAACAGCCTGGGGAAGTTATAGCACAAGGGCACTTGCACAGCTCCCTGGTCCTTGCAAGCTCCTGTGCATTTAGCCTCGGGTTTACCTTTGAACATAAACCCTGTGGTGCTTTTGCTAATCCTGAACTGGTTTTAGTGGGTACCTCTAGGTGACCAAACTGCCCACCACGTGAATTGTAACATCCCCACAGGACACTGATGCTTGGGGCTGCTGTTCAACGATGGATTAAACTCAGAGCAGCTTTGGAGAAGATCAAAACTTGCAAATTTTAACCCCCTGCCATGTTCACATCCTCTCTGATCTTTCTTTTTCTCTCTCTCATTCTCTGACAATACAGGAGACAATCACATTCTTTTTGAGCTTGTGCTATGGAAAAAGCAGTCAAGTTTTCTGATCCCATGACATGCAGAAGAAGCACCCTGCTCTTGCAGGAGGAAAGACAAACACT
The DNA here is from genome assembly GCA_013397555.1 of Urocynchramus pylzowi. Lineage (NCBI taxonomy): Eukaryota > Metazoa > Chordata > Aves > Passeriformes > Fringillidae > Urocynchramus > Urocynchramus pylzowi. Next base: position 386,504 of record VZRH01005442.1, on the reverse strand, counting down.
GCTGTCACGTCCTCCATGCCACCTCCCCAAGGCAAATTGTCCTTTAATCTAGGACTAAGTGGTAAATTGAAGCAGAGGACCATGAAGCAAGCTCGCAAATTAGTCTACTTAGAAGGCTGTGCTTTACATATTTGAACATAATTGAACCATCATGACTAATTCATGGAATAATTCTATGTTGACAGAAAAAGAGCCATCCATTCTCCTAAGATTAAATATCAGGGACTACTTTTTAATCCCCTTCTTTCTATCCTAATGGATGTGATCGTGAAACAAATGTATTTACTCCTTTTTATACATAAAGGAGTCTTTCTCAATTCTGCACTATAAGGGCATGACTAATGCAATGGACATCAAGAAGAGGCTTATTGTTGTTTATGTGTCTTTGTAAGAGATGTCAAGGTCATTTCTCCTATTGTATCCCAGGCTTGTTCAGCAATGAAGTAAAAAAACCCTCATGCCATGGCTTTTTCTGCTTGAATAGTGCAGCAATCATATTTGCAGGGAGAAGCCTTCTGTTATTCCTACATTGGCTGCATCAAATTGACAGCAATTCTCTTGTAGATGGATATCTGTCTTGCACAGCTCCCTTTCTATTACAGTAGGCAACAGCTGGCTGTGCTGCTATGGGGCTCTGCATGGAATACCTTGATGCCCACAGTTACTCCCAGAGAATTTCTTTCAGATTTCTTATTAGCCATTCTGTGCAGGTGCAAAAACGAATACTGAAAAAGAATTGATAATTCCTATTAAAGTATCCTGCTGTAAAAAAAAAGGAATAATTTTCTCATCCCTCTTTAATGCCTCTCTATAGGCTGATCCTTAGATGTGATACAATGCCTTCAACACCATGAAAATCAGTGGAAAATTGGAAAGAGGAAAGGAAGCAAAATATCAAGAACCTCTAGCTTCTATGCCTTGAGGGTAAACAAGCAGTTTTGCTAGTAATCAGTGGCATCAGATAAGCAGTGCATGATATAAGACAGCAGTGACTTTCTTTCCTGTCTTATTTTTAATTATTCTATCATGTCTTAGGACTTTATGTTCAGCTGTATTAACTGACTAAAGTGCAAATTAGTAGTGGAAATACAGTTTTGTCTTTGCTGAATTATTGGGCTGATAAAGCAAAAAATTCTATCCTCCATCACGCTGTTGTTTACTTCATGCCTGCTAATGCTCTTGAACCAGTTGTATCTGTGAAATAGAGGTTCCCTTGTACTGAGTGAAATATTTCAGACCTGGACACTAGCACAGGAAAACAGAAAAGATTCCTCACATTGTCTTTTCTTATATCCAGCATCTCGTGGAAACTTTCTTTAAAAAAAAATTGTTTTTAAATCCATTAGCGTCTCATCAATCTTTGTTGCATCTCTAGAGGCTCTGCACTATAATATGTCTGATGATCTTGTATCTTTTCACTTCCAGCTATTCCAATTGATCTGTTTCTTTCAGCTATTGCTTTTAATATTTATTCTTCTTCTCAGTCTAGCCATTGTTTTTTCAGCTCTAACACCTTTGCTTCTTACAAACCAAGTCTTGTCTGATCTCCCTCACTGTAATTCTCTCCATGATTTCCTCTGTCATCTTCCAAAACAGGTATCTCCACCTCCTTCCTCTGTGCCTGGTTTGAGGTCCCCTGTCCAGGTTTGTGACACCTCTTGCAGTGCTACCCCACTGTCTGTAGCTCAGATGAGTGGCTGGGCTTGTGCACACCATGATTCTTTTTGATCTGCAAAGACACCAAGACATCTGCTGCAAATCCCTTAGGTACCACCACCTGGAAATGCAGCCAGGGCCAGCATCCTGCTCACATAGGTGCTAGTAGGGTGCACAAGGGTATGCTTAAGGGACCTGGAGCTGTGTGAGAAAAGAATTTGGGAACAGCTTATATTTAATAAAATTTTGCCAGGAGACTGAACTTCACCTGGAAGACCCTGCTCACACGTGACTGGTTTCTGGGTCTGTACGTGTATTTTCCTCCCATGTGTAACAAGAAGCAAAGTGAGCTGCCTTTTCATCCCAACTACAGGTTTTCTCAGCACTGTCACACCAATCCCCACTTCCTCTCTTTCTCTGGACAATTTTTAGAAAGCCTATCTTGCATCTGGACTGCATTTTGCTTTTACCTTTCCAGGTGAACCAATGCCACTGCTGCTTCTCACATTTCTAGTTCGAGCCCAAATGCTTTCCCCGGTGGCTCCATGGGGCTGCTGCCCAGCCACAGTGCTGCTCACAGGTGCATGTGAGGATTTTTTCCTCCCATTTCCCAGCACGGAGAGGGCCACATGATGAACATGAAGCCCTGCTGTGAGCCAGGGGGTTGTGATGTGACCTGATTTCCCCAAGTGCTGCCCTGACAACCACCCCAAGAAGACCTGCTGTCTCCCCTCTTTCTGAGCAGTGTTTCTCTTTCTGTGATGTGGAGCTGGCTCATCAGCCTGTGCAGCCTGACTGCTATTAAAATTGCAGGTAGCTGTGCTGATTTGCACCTCCCAAGGAGACAGCCTGTCCTGCTGGTCCATTATTTTGAATGATGAAAACATCAAAAGTGCCTGATTTTTCCTAATCAGAACTGTCATAATTTTCTGTGGTGATGTGATATCACTTTTAATTAATTAATTTAATTAATTAACTTATTTACTTGTTCTATTTTATTGAAGAAATACTGTGAAGGTAAATTTTCTTCCCACCAACACCAGATTCACTGTGACACAACTAAAAAAAATTGGGGGGGGGCACCTCTGTCCTCGTGTAGTGCTGATGCAAAAGGAGCAGGGTTTCACTCAACACCCAGTCAGCAGCACAAGGGGTGCTTCCTGACACAGCTCACCTGGAAGTGCTTTGGAGCAGCATCAGCCCCAGCATGGCAGGGGGGTCACCCCTTGGGGCACAAAGGTGGCCACCCCCAGGCTGCAACCACTGCCCTTCCTGTGGAAACTGTGAAATGTGGGAAAAGCTTGCAGTGTGGTTTCAAGCAGCCAGACGCAGAATGGTTCATTGCTTATGCCAGGGTGAAATGAAAGGAAATCAGTCTCCAAGGGGCAGCTCTGGGAACATATGTATTTCTTTAAATAAAGATCTTGTGTTATGAGAGCAAGTGATGCCATAGGTAGGGAGTGATGGGCTCGTTGCCATGGGAACTGCTCTTTCTACTTGAATAACAAAATCAATAATTGCCGAAAATCTCCAGTGCGTGTTTGGAGTTTGGTCCCCTTTTTTCATGTAGGTTTTATGAGAGGGGACATGATGGGTTCTGAGAAAACAAAATCTCTGTGAGTGTTTCCTGCCCATCTTGGGCCCTGTGTGGAGATAAATTAATGCCATACCTTAATTTAAACAGATGGAGGCTTTATCCTGCCATGCTGAACGCCTAATTCTCTAATCCTTGCCTTTATCTGAGGGGAGCAAAGCCTCAACTAGGAGGCTGGAATGGTAGGAATGTGCTGCTAGGAATGTTAACCAAAATACCAGCAAGGTTACCAGTACTGGTCAGGATAGCTGGCAGCAGGAAAGACTGTGTCAACAGACTACAACATAAGGATTGTAGAGGTTGCTGAGTTTCAGCCAGGTGGTCATGGTAATTACCTGTAGTTCTGAAGTTCTGAATCCCTCCCTATGGAGAAAGGAAATTCTGTTTGGGGATTTGGGGATAGGTGAGCCAGGCTCTTCCCTGGCACAACTCCCCAGAGCTGTGGACATGGCTCCCTTATGTTCCAGAGACCACCTGGGAGCTGGCACTCCTTCATCAGCACGGTGCCAAAACAAGGTATTGCTCCAAGTGCGTCATGCAGGTTTCTTTTTCACTCCCATTTTGGTCAGCAGTGAAATAATTCCCGGTGTTCCTGCGTTAGAGGCTCGTTACTGGGAAGGACGCTAATGCCCCCCTGAGATGAGCAGAGGTGATTCATGCTGTCTGAACCACTGGGTTTGCTTGTTTACAAACTCAAGCTGCTGGTGTAACAGCTCAGTAACGTCCCAGGTTATCAGTTAGGTTTTTCTCATAGTGAATTTCCTTTTTGATTATTTTTTGGGGAGAAAAGCCTTGGAGGGACCTGTTATATTTCTGCGTATGTTTTGTGTATTTGTGCTAGCAACATGAATAGATAGAGGAATTGATTTATATGTAAATATTTGTGTTTAGCATTTTGATGTATTCAGCAAAATGATTTAATGATGACAGGATATAGTTCGTGAACATTCCTTCCCTCAGCTACTTTCAGTAGTGCTGATCTTTCACACCTGGGAACCCCAGGGATCTATTTAATCTCTGCAGTTTACAAAATGTATCAACAACCTGAGAACAAACACCAAAATACTCAAAAAAAAGTGATTTCTTTCCCTTCTTATCATAATCAACTTGTTTATACTGGTAGGTTTTTTATTTTGTCAGATTGCAATATCACACACTGGGGGCATTTACACTCTCAACATTTTTTTTTTTTTCTTTCAAAGAGAGACTAGATTTTATTGGTTTTATATTGTTTTATCCACAGTGGGTTTGAGGAAGGCAGCTGTCAAGGCCTGGAGTCCCACTAGAGCCAGCAGACAGGATCTGATCATTGCATGCTGATGTAGGTGTTACAACAAGGAGACCACTGGAAATGGCAGCACATGGGATCATCACACATTTTCCAATTGATTCCCAAGGCTTTGCCTGGGCATGCATACACACCTGGTATGAGCTGTTGCTCAGTGTCTTAGTCCCATAATGGTCCCAGTTTTACTCTACAAATTTATTGCAGGTTGGTCTGACTGTTTATGTGGCATCTGGAATTGTAGGATGCTGGCAGTGAATCTATCAGGAGTTAGTTTCCAACTTGTGAAATTTGTTCAGCTCAGTCAGCTTTGTACTTTTGACAAATTGTTTGTTTGTTATCTTCAAAACATTAAGGCCATAAAAATGGTCTTGGACTGTGCAGGTAATAGAAATATTGAGTATAGTATCACATATACTGCTCTCCATTGATTTTACAGGGTTGGGGAAATTCACTAGGTTCACAAACTGGCAAAGCCTGCAAATTAGAGTTCAGCTTCAAGTTGGCATTTTTTAGTCATAGTTTTAAGTAATTCATGTGACTCAGAGACAGTTGGGTCCTCATCTGCTGCACAACCTGCTGAGGGCTGATGGAACTCTGTGAGATAAGCATGGCATGGCACGAGCCAACAATACCTGAGCTGGTGCAAATCTGTGTCAGGAGAATCTTTAGAAGCCTTATAAAGTCAGCAATGACTTTAAATTGTATGTCTTATTTTGGGCTGGCAAAACAACTCTAGAGATCTGTTTTTTCCAGATGAGTGACTAGAAGCAGAAGCCCTTTTATGGGGTTGATATATTTGGGGTTTTTTGGCTTACTATGTTTATTAGTGGGATTATTTCATAAGGAATATGAATATTCCCATTGATTTGTCCTTCCAATCTCACTGAAGGGAAATGTTGTATTCTGCCTCCATTTTCTTTCTGGTAGGGGCAGAACTCCGGTACCCCCTCCAACATCTGGTTTCATAGTGAGGAGTTCACATTCATTATTTACCTTTGTCTAGCAGGGCTGCCAGCTGAAATATCTCTTGTTGCTCTTAGTGATTTAGACGGTTTTTCAACAAATTCTTAAATTTCCAGAAAGAGATCTTTGAGGAGTTTCAACATGTGGGAGACTAAGGGATTTTTCAAATTTTGTTTTGTTTTGTGTTTTGTTTTTTGAGAATAAAACTGTAACTTTCTGTCTAAGGTGTAACTCATTGTCATGAGCATGCAAAACAAACAGGCATCTGTAATTAGGATGCACCAGCCCTGAAAATCATGAGTCACAGAAATTGTTGTTATTTTAGAAAAGACACCACCACCAGTCTGGAAGAAGATGGAGCTCTTTAAGTGCATATCCCCATCTTCTTCCAGTTCCCTGTGTCTACCTGGACTGAGTATCTCCTGGAGATCTTGGAGCTCTCCTTCTGAGGAACAGGACGAGGATAAATATGACACTGAAGAGATTATAGAAGACTCAGTCTGATCCCGTGTCACAACTGGCCATGTACCATGCTGTGGGGTCACTGTGTTCCAAGCTGTTTTCTTGTACTTATTCCCCTCCAGCATACGGGGATCCCTCAATACCATGGGCAGAGATGTCTCCCTGTGTGCCAAAACAAGAAGGGACAGGATAGAGAGATTTAAAAATTTGTCTCTCCCCTGATTTTGAAAGCATCTCTAGGAATATTCCTTTTCTGATTTATTTATCCACTTTTCCAGCAAAAGTAGTTTTTTGGGGGTTTTTTTGTTTGTTTGTTTGGTTGGTTTTTTATGGACGTGTGCTTGTTTCCAGCTTCCTCTGAGCCTCCCCAGGTCTTCCTGATGTGCTGACGTTGGTTCAGGCCACAGAAGAACCTCACTGACATGTCCCCCCATCCAAACTTTTTGGAGAGCATCTTTTTTGTTGTTAAAGAGCTGTCAAGTTGGCCAGAAAAACAAACCCTCTGACACAGAAGGCATAAAGCTGACATGAAGCCAGCATTGGTCTGTATTTAAACCATACCCCCTCCCAGATGACTGGGAGTAATTGAGGCTTTGATGGATGAACTCTGTTTCTCCAGTCATTCAGTGATGAACCTTTGCACCTACTTGAAATTCATAGAAATTCCTGTTATTGAGCCTGTTTACTGATGTTGAATGATGAATATGGGCCTGGCTTGCTCTAATACACTTTTGCAGTTTCCCTTATACTTTATTTTGCTGAAGATCTCCCCTCTCCTTTGTCTTGATGGTTGGCAAAGAGCCAGTTTTTGGAGCAGCCATCATTCCTGGGGGCTATCAGCTCTGATTTTTCTCTTACGTGTCGCATTCCTGCTGCCTGCACACTGGAAAGCTGTGTTATAAATCTAAAATCTATGTCTAAATCAATATGATTTCTATCCCTGCTACTGACAGGAGCTGCTACAGAGCTTGCCAGTACATTGCTGTGAATTAGAGAAATTGCCATCTAAATTTCTTCAGGGAATGGAGCAAAGATACCAAGAGAACCAGGCAGGACAGTCAAGGAAATCGGGGGTGTGTTGGCCTGGGAAGCCAGCAGTTCAAATAATCCCCTTTATTGCAGAACAGCACCAACACTTGGTAGAATAATAGCATTGGATACGTGCTTCATATCTGTGTAGTGCAGCATTTATGGTTATGGAAATGGAATGATGTGTGTTCAGAATGCTCTGCAGTAGTTTGCTCCACTGCAGTCTTACAGAGGGAAAAAGAAATATCCTTGGGGTGCTGAGGGCTCATTGCTTCATATCTGCATGGGATCTTAACGCAGAACTACATGAATTTGTTTTTTTGTGGTGGGTTGACTCTGGCTGGATGCCAGGTGCACATCAAATATGCTCTGTTGCTCCCCTCCTCAACTGGACAGGGAAGAGAAAACAGAACAAATGTCTTGTAGGTTGACATAAGGGCAGTGGCATGTCCATCTTGCAGACATCTGGCACTGGCTCTGTTGGACTTGGAGAGACTTCCAGTGGCTTCTCACAGAAGTCATTCAGAAGCCTCTCACTACCAAAGCCTTGCTACTCAAACCCAATACAATCACGTATTTAGGACTGTCTGAAATCTGAAATAACTTTGCATTTTTAACAAAATCATGGGTCAGACAAAGCTGATAGTATCCTATCAAGGAGGTCAACTGTTTTTCAGTTATTAATATTTTTCTTTCAGAATTAATACAGAGAAATTCAAGTGACTATATACCATGTAGTAGCACAGTTTTAGGGTAGGAGTTTCCCTAATTTCTATTGACAGCATCTGTGAGAAAAAGCTTCAGGGACAGCAGAAATTAATTACGTGGGAAGTCACAGTGCAGCATCCTGTGACTGTAAGTCACAAATGTATTTGCTCTTTTCTTACACACAGACTGTGCTCAATGGCATTTTTTCAGCTTAGTTGATAGACAAGGCAGTGATTCCAGTGAGGGCAGGATATTATCACCTTCTATAAAGTGATAATCCTTCATGTCTTATCACCTTTATAGACTGCCTCAGTCCCTGCTTCCCAGGAGAATGTGCAGTGAAGCACTTCCATGGACTTGCCCATGGACTTTGGGCGTTTGTTATAACAAAAACCCTCTGGGAGGAGCTGGGTCACCTTTGGTCCCACACCATACAGCCATTCCTATGTCTTTCCTTTCATTTCCTGACCTAGAGATGTGGGGACAACCACTTGCAGGCTGAGTTGGCATGTAAAACAGGTCCCTACAGCCACAGGCCTGAGCCTTTACTGTTGCTAACTACCACACTGAATAATTCCCACTATCAGTGAATCCAGATCCACTTTAGAGTAGCAGTGTTTTTCAGGCAGTTTGGATTACATGTGCAAAGATACAGTAATTCCAGAGGAAAACTCCCACAACTCAGAGGGGAAATCAGAGGGTTGCAGATGACTACAGTGCTCTTCTCCAATGAGCTGTGCATGATTGCAACCCCCACAGTTGCTGATTTATAGAGTACTTATACATCATGTAAAGGCTGTTATCTTGAAAATATGGTAGACCAAATATTTTGGCTTATTTTATTAATATTGGATGCTGCTTTAACACCAGAGTGCTCTAGAGCCCAAGTTACATTTATTCCTGGCCAGTTTATTCTCATGTGTTGTTCCACTAAGCTCTGTGCTTCCAACCCCTCTTTACAGAGGGCAGCTGTGTGTCCATTCCATCCTGTCTCATGGCTAGAAAAGAACAAACCAACCCTTAGATGGCAACTGTAAACCAGCTCCCTCTTCCCTACTCTCCTTGGCATTCAGCTGAGAAGTATCTGATTCACTATGGCATTTAAGTGCACAATCTACTACTTTTTATAATTAAATTTCCTCTGTTTCTCCCTCCAGGGTTCTCTAGTTTTTCTTAGACAATTTTCAAATTGTCATCTTTACTAACTGTGAGTTCTCACTTTGAAATCTTGGTAAGAAATGTGCTGATTGCACAATGTAAGCAATGAAAACACTAATGAATATGAATAGAAAAAAATTGAAAAGATTGATCAGTAATGAATTCTGCTTATAATCTTCCTCTGGCCTGATGAAACCTTTCTTCAGCCCAGCTGGTTGCAGTCACTTTAATCACTTGAAATTTCCTGTATTAATTCTCGGTTTATGTCATAATACTCCATAGTGGTTTAACAAAGTTCCAATGAATGCAATTTACCACATTTTCCTTCACCTAGAAAATAAGGGTTTTTTATCAAAGAAAGACAAAAATCTAGTCCAACATAGCTGGAATTGCTAAATATATGCTAAATTTTACCTCCTTTTTAGTCTCTAATGACTCTTTTCTTCTCTGCTTTCTTCTGAACACTTGCTGGTGACTGTTACATCTCAAGGATGCTCTCAAAGTTCTGTTCATCTATTTCTTAAAAAAACCCAAATAGTGTTTCCTCTTCTTCCACATCCTGCTGCACAAATCCCAGTGATGGAGGTCACTGTGCTGCTTTTGCCTCTTTAACATGATTGTCTGGAAAAGGGCAAAACCATCTCAACTTAGATTTTGGATGGAATCTAGGTATTCCTTAATGCTTTCAGCCTCAAAATCTCATCCTATCCCATCCTTGGTTTTAGCAGGCCAAATGATCTGTCCTCCTTCCCTGAAGGAATGCTTTCCCACAGGCTTCTTTCCTGGCTTCATGTGTAAACTTCAAAGAGAACTTCTTTTTCCCTTGAATATATGGAAACATCAAACCTCTAGCATTCCAAAGGCTCCAAGTTTTTCAGTCCAGCAGACTTGCATTTCCAGATCTCCTTATTTTTCCACATGTGCCTTTGTAAGAGACTCCCATCTCTCTCTTTGATTCTTTAAAGAGAAACATCTCAGAATCTCTTCATAGCAGATTACTTTCTTCAAGTGGCTCTTTCACAATCCCTTCATTAGGTGCCAAACCCAACTTTAAACAAGCATCAGCTCTTGTTGGCTCAGTGCCTGCATCTTCTGCTGTCTGTCAGCTCTCACAATCAGACACCCACCTCCGAGGGGAATCGTGCACAAAGCAGAGCCTTCTCTGTCATGCCCAGCCTAACAGCAGGGCTTGATTTTCACAGACACTCCAGCTCCTTGGCAGGAGGTGTCACTCTAACTACCTGGCAATTATGTCAGCCAAAATTACCGTGAAGCACTGCATGTAGCTGGTGGTTTTCCATGCCAGGTGTCAGAGGGTACGGTACAGAGCAGAACTTCTCGTGTCAAGGACAGGAAATGAGACCAATTCTGTGATGACATCAATCACATCAATAGCTATGAGTAAACAAAAGGTCATAGCTTTTTGGCAAGGCTCCTGGAGCTCAGTAACAACAGTGGTTAAATTATCTTGAGGTTTCTGGAGCTGTGAAATATCATCATGCTAATTTTGGAGAGGCAATAGCATTAACTGAAGCCTAGATGACTTGTTGATTTGTCAGATTAGGGCAATTTGCTGATATGATTCTATTTTCATTCACTGTAGTTTTGTCTTGGAACATTTAACTTCACATATTTATTTAATCCTGTATTGCAATTGAATCTCTTATCTGGCATATACCTAGCCTAGATTCACAGGCCTTTAGAGAAAAGAGGCTGTTATTTCACACCTGATTTGAAAATTTTGATATGTTGGCTGCATTTTCAAAGTGTTTCCATGATCAAGGATAAAAAGACTCATAGGAATTTTTTTGGGGTGGGGGATTGCTGAGAACTCACAAAAAATCCTCTGTGCTCCTTTCAGTGACATTAACACTTGTCGAAAGCCTGGCTCTCTGGTCATGGGAACATGCCCATGTGTGAACTGCTAAAGTCAAGTTAAACTCCCCCTAAGCTCCTAAACTGACTGATAAACTGCCAATTTGACTCTGGCACCCCAGGGCTGTTGAGCCCAGACCACTTGGGATTTGGAGGGGGTGTGTTGACCATGCCTAGAGACTGGCTCCTGTCCCTTTTCTCTTTCTCATTCTGGTTCAGGCAGAATCATTTTTTGGTTACTCTTGACAGCAACTTTGGTACCTCTTGTGTTTGAAATGCCTTATGACGCTGACAGAGATGGATCTGCTTCAGGGAAAGCATCCTTATTGAAGAGCATTTCTCACTGCCTTTCAGGAAACAGATTCCCTCTTGATCTCAGAGCTTTGGGCTGCTGGAGGAAGGGAGGAATAGCCCAGAGTATTTACTGTCATCACAGACATCACAGTGTGCAGAGAACTGGGCATGCAGCAAGAGTGAGAGCCAGTCCCATGTCATCAGTGGTGCTGTGTCAAAGTGAAATGTAATGCATAAAGGAGGCTGGAAAATGTGAAATTGAAGGCTTAAAAGCCTTTTTTCCCTCCTTTTTTTTTCCCTCAGGAGTCTCCTGAAAACAAAGCCAATGCCCCTTGGCTTAAAAGGGTGTATGACTGCAGGATGCTATAAAGCAAAAGCATTGTGTTCCCTTGAAATAAAATTTTGCACAAAGGCAGCTTGAATTACATCCCTGCTTGAATGCTTTTTAGAACTACTCCAGATCAGCAACCTCTTGTAATTGCTTTAAGTCTTTTATTCCATTACTGCAGGTCTAATCTCTGTTTTCAAAGTAGTGACAGTGGTTGCTCAAAGCTGCATGCAGCCTTCAGACAAAAACTTCATCATTTTGGCACCTGTTGGTCCCTAAAATCTGTGGGTTTGGCTCAAGTATCCTCAGTTCCACTTCTGTAAATAGAGTCTGTCATCAGTTCAGTCACAGAAAAGTCATCCACATGTCTGTAGGAGCCTGCGTGTAACCAGGGTTACAGCCCTGGATCTTGTCCCTTTGTCTGGACAGAGCTTTTGTGACATCAGTGCAACTGAATATCCAGAAGTGTGAACAAAAATTTAACTTTTGCTCTGGGGTTTGCTTTAACTGAACCTGCAGTTTCACAGACTTGCTAACTGAGGCTGTTCTTCACAGAGATGACATTAAAAACAAGAGTTTAAAGAATTTTGAATGATTTTTTGATTCCTACTTTCAAAACTTGTGAAGAAGTCTGATTTCTAGAAAGGACACACTAAAAACTGCTTCTTAAAATCATTCATTTACCTTTTAAGGTATTTCAGACTTTGGTACCTGAAAATTGGAGGCATGCAAAACCATTAATTACTCCTGGTATTCTATTCTGTGTCCTATTTGCCTTTCTTCATAGGATAAAATTTGCTGCACAGAACTCATGTAGGAAAAAAAAAGAGATTGAAGAATTTTATAATGAACACAAAATCTGGGCTCACTTCAACACTGAGCAATTCAGATCAAAATTGGTGCCCCTGGGTTGCAAGTTCTCTTAGGAGTATTTTTATACTCACACAAAAGCAAAAGTTTCTACTGGAAAAGATTATCAAATAACCTTAAATCCTAGTTGCAGAGTATTTCAGGTCCATGTTTCATATTTGCCAGATGTGCCCCACTGTAGCACCCACAATTATTTTGCTGCACAGCCCTGGGAAAGGAGAGCCTGGTGGCTGCACATGTGTCCTTCCCACCCCTGCCACTTCCCCATCAAGGTGTGTGTGTGCTCCCTGCCAAGCCGTGTCCCAGCAACCAGTAAATCCTCCGACTGAAACTCCATCTCCCCTTGCACTCCTGCCTGCTGTGCTACAAGTTCAGCAAAGTGCTGTCAATTTAAGCAGCTGTTATTCTGCCTCCTGGAGAGCAAATCCTGTCTGCAGTGCTGTGAGGCAGCAATGATGGGAATCCAGCACTGTGAGAGAGTGGGCACAGACTCCTCTGAAGTGAAACTGTGTGAGCACTTGTGTAGGGTGGCAACAGGCAGCTTCATCTCCTCCATTCCTCCTCCATCCCCTGTGTTCCATTAGACCCCTTCCCCAGGAATGGGAGAATATGGCTGTATTTGACTTGAGACCATCCACTCCTCTCTTGTGGCAGAGCTGTTGCTAGCAGTATTTGCTCTCAACTTACTGCAGTACCCCCATTTTATATGTGACTATTGGAGAGGTAAAAGCTGTTTCAAATCACTACTCCCCAGCAGCTTCCCTCCTGTGTCTGTGCCTCTGCATGGGAACTCCTTATCCACGCTCTCTTAGCAGAGATTGCTTGTATAAAAAGACGCTTTTCCTTTTCTTTCTAGGCTTTTCTGTCCTCAGAAAGGTTCATGGCAAGCTATTCTCTGGTGTCAAATTTTATTGCTTTTTCTCTCCTTCCAGTAGAGTCACTAAGAGGCAGCAAAACATTGGATGTTTGTGTTGTCTGTCTTATATAAAAGTCATTTACCAAGGGAGGAAGTGTTTCAGTCTGTCCTTAACACAAGTGCAGACATATATTACCTTCCATTACCTGGATCAATGGGCTGAGGCAAATTGCATGAGGCTCATGAAGGGCAAGAGTCAGGTCCTGCCCTTGGGTCACAACAACCCAAGGCAGCACTACAGGCTGGGAGAAGAGTGGCTGGAAAGCTGAGAGGTAGAAAAGGACGTGCTGGTTGACAGCTGCTGAACATGAGCCAGGGTGTGCCCAGGTGGCCAAGAAGGCCAATGGCATCCTGGCCTGTGTCAGCAATAGTGTGGCCAGCAGGACCAGGGCAGTGATTGTCCCACTGTACTGGTGAGGCCACACCTCAAGTGCTGTGTCCAGTTCTGGTCCTCTCACAGCAAAAAAGCCATCGAGGTGCTGGAGCGTGTCCAGAGAGGGCAATGGAGCTGGTGAAGGCCCTGGAGAATAAATCATATAAGGAGCAGCTGAGGGAGCTGGGGTTGCTTAGCCTGGAGAAAAGGAGGCTCAGGGGTGACCTTATCACCCTCTACAACTTCCTGAAAGGAGATTGTAGCCAGATGGAGGTCAGCCTCTTCTCCCAGGCAACCAGAGACAGGACAAGAGGACTTAGCCTCAAGCTGTGCTGGGGGAGGTTCAGGTTGGATATAATGAGGAATTTCTTCACTGGAAGACCGGTCAGGCATTGGAAAAGACTGTCCAAAGAGGTGGTGGAACACCACTACTGTCCCTGAACGTGTTCAAGAAACAACTAGATATGGCACTTAAAGCTGTGGTCCATTTGACAAGATGGTGATCTAAGGCTGGACTCAGACCTTCAGATCTTGAAGGTCTTTTCCAATCTTAATGATTCTGTGATCAAGGAAACCTCTTACCACTTTTCAGTTGTGCTTTGCTTTCAGTTGTACTTGCTTTGCATTTCTTTCTTTTCCTCAAAGATTGCCAAATATTTCCTCCCAGTTCCTGGAGTATTTTTCCATGTTTACAGATTTAATTTTGGTTTGTTTGTTTCTCCTGGTATCGTGCCTTTTGAGACCATAGAAGCATTTTGGAAGTTGTTCAAACATTAGTTTTTGACATATCTCCAAGTCAGTCTTGGAGAGCCAGTCTTTATCTGCTTTGCATTTTCTGATCAGGTTATTCATCATGAAGTTATTAGTTTTAAATTATCTTCCCTCCTGTTTTCCAGGTCCTCTTAGTGTTATGAACAGAGTTCTCCACTTCTTATTTTTGCCTGCAGATACAATGCTTTATTGAATCTCTGAGCCTTGAGTTCTCAGTTTTATTCCCACTTGTCAAATTTATGCTCTGAAATTCCAGCTACTGACACCACTTTACTTGGCAGAATCTAGCACTGCTTCTTGAAGATTTCTGTATCTGTGGGGGTTTTTTAGCTATTTAACCTTTACTGAGGAACAGCTTAGAAAAAGTAACTGCATTCTTAATGACAAACTTTTCTAGTTGATGATGCATACATTTTTAATGTGACACCAAAGTTTTATGTATTTTATGTACTAGTCAAAAATAATCTCTGCATATCAGGAATTAGTTAACCCACCCCTCCAATGACTAAGTGACTCATGAGCAGGTGACTCAGTTTACTTCAGCATGTGACAGGTAATGCAAGGCAGTTGCAGGACATTATGGACAGAATTTGTATCCTCTGAGTTTATCTACCTACAGTTTTGATATATCTGTCTGAACTTGTCTTTGCTTCCTTTTCTGGGCTTTGATAGAGTCACGGCAGTAAAAAAGGGGTTCTTCAGAGGGCAAGTCAGTATATTACAGACCAGCCTCTAGCCCTTTTATGCAGCAATAGAGTTCAAATACACTTACACTTTTTTGAGAAAAGTATTTATCAGTCTTTGTGACGAACATACAGACCACATTGGTCTTACCTTGACATTAGAGAGCCAAACTGAGGTCACAGCAAAATACAATAAGGACAACACAGAACCAACAGGCTGAGTCAGAGATTTCCTAGAAGCATGGACAGCTGAATGAGCCTGATCACAAACAACCAAACAGATATGCTTGATATGTGATAGAGTAGCTTTATTTTTAGCTGTCATGGTTAAACCCCAGCCATCAGCCAAGCCCCACTCAGCCACTTGCTCGCTCCCCCACCAGCAGGATTGGGGAAAGAATCAGAAGAGCAAAATCTAGAAAACTCATGGACTGAGATCAAGGCAGTTTAATAGATAAAGCAAAAGCTGTCCATGCAAAGCCAACCAAGGGATTCATTCTCTGTTTCCCATGGGCAGGCAGGTGTTCAGCCATCTCCAGGAGAGCAGGGCCCCATCACACACAACGGTGACTTGGGAAGACAAACACCATCACTCCAAACATCCCCTCTTCCTCCTTTCCCCCCACTTTATTATCCACTGAGTATGATGTCACATTGTCTGGAATGTCCCTTTGGTCAGTTTGGGTCACCTGTCCTGGCTGTGTCTCCTCCCAGCCTCCCACACAACCCCAGCTTCCCAGCCAGTGTGGCAGTATGGGAAGCAGAAAAAGCCTTGGCTGTCTGCAAGCCTGCTCAGCATAAGAAACAGGTCTCTACATTATCAACCCTATGTTCAGCACAAATCCAAAACACAGCCTCATTCCAGCCACTGTGAAGAAAATTAAGCCTACCCCAGGAAAAGCCAGCACAAGAGCACAGATAATAAAGAACAGCCCCACTACTGGGGGAGGCTCTCATATTTTCACTGATGCACATGCAGGTTCTCTTCTGTGCTCAACCCCAGCTCTCCACAGAGAACTAAGTGAAGCTTCTGAGTTCATTGCATTTAATTTCTTATTCAGCATACAATTTGATATATTTTGTCTTCACTCAATGTGCATTACATATGTTGCATTTATTGTTTCTTGAGCCCTTATGAAGAGTAGTTAAGGTTTTTCATCAAGTACACAGGTTGTTTTTCTTTTCTTCTTTTAAAGGTTGCGAAAGGTGGTTTTCTCCTCATGGGAGGTGCATTCCTTGAAAGTTTACATGAAGGTCAAGAGAAGAAACTGACCCCATTTTGGAAAGGAGCTTCTCTTCCTTCACTGACTGGGGCAGAGAGGGAACCACAGAGGCTCCCTCTCCTTGAAATAATAAAGGTTATTATTAACCTTGCCAATTTTTGTGGATATCCTCAGGCAGATGGGATAACTCCTCAAATGTTTGCTCACAATTTAGCCTAACACAAGAGTAGCTAGGCAGCAGGTTTTTCTGCTCATTGTGTGTGTCAGGCATAGCAGCTTGGGCAGGGGAGACAGTCCCGAGGGAGGCAGTGCTCCTTTCTGTCAGCAGTGATTATTCCCTGTGTCCTGGTAGGTGTCAGCTCTGGCACAGAGGAGCTGATACTGGTACCTGCTGGTACCTCTTGTTGAACTGGGATGCTGGATGAACTCTGCTCATTCTCTGTGGCGTGGGGTGGCAGCTCTTCAGTGGCTAGGGTTCCACAGACATTACATTTCTGTTCACAGGGTGGGACATCTTTCCTCTACCACTCATGGTCCTCACATGTCTGCCAATACTGTCCCAAGCCAAGGTGCAGCTCAGAGGAAAGATTTTTTTTTTTCATTTATGTTAGTATTTAAATACCAGAATAAGGTTTATCTAGTGTGGCATTTTAAGATTATTTAAATACCACATTGTCTTGATCTAGTCAGTATTAACGACTAGAATTTATTAGTGATTTCACAGCACATGGCAAGAAAACATGCTTCAGCAGCATATTTTCTTTTCCACATGACAGAATAACAAGTCCCTTCAGGAGCATATCAATGGCTTTATCTTGGCTCATCAGTGCAAGTCTTCCATCTGTCCTGTTACAACCACATAAAGGAAACAAGCAAATTAAAATAGTTTATATACAGTGGCTATTATTTTGTGCCTCAGGCCTGAAAAGACTACATGTTATTTCACTAAAATAATGGTTTTGGCAATATCCAGAATTGAAATAGCTGATTTCATTGTTTGCTTGAAAGTACACCCAACAAGCTCCAAGTTCTTCACCACTTAGTTCCACAGACATGACGCATATGCTCCAGACCTTCAGTAACAATCATGTTTATTGCAAGCAAGTAAAATGTTCACCAAAAACACATAAATAGGAGCAGTAGCAGCAGATGTCCAAACAAAACCAGTACTTTGCTGTCCAAGTTTCAGCTTGGCACCCATCTTAAATAAGCTCTTCACAGGGAAAGGTTATCCTATCGACAAAAACTATGTTAAAACAGTGAAATAAATCTGTCCAGCTGAGCTTTTGCCATCTTAGAAGCCACTGCTCTAACTTTATACTAATTCTTCCAAAATTTGTCATCCTTAAATGTAGGTTTTGGTACGTTAGCTCATCTTGCGTTGTTTTTTACATTATATTCCCCATATTCTAATTAGTTTTGTTGCTCAGCTCTTTCCACATGACCCTGCCAGTTACAGAGTCCCACAGCATGTCTTACTGAAGTTGACTCCAACTGGAGGCTTCCTCTTCAGGTTTCCAAAGAACAGTGAAGAAATAGAATTTAGAAAAAGCTTCAAGACAAGAGACATAGTGAAAAAAAAATTACAACCTCCTTGGAGAAAGTGTTTGGCATGCAAGTAAAATATATGACTGGACCATCTTGTCAGAATCTGATTTGGGCACCTGTCTTTGCACTAGATACCTTATAGTGACAGCACAGGGCAAGTATTCACTCATCTCTTCTGGTCTTCACATTTCTGTGTGATGTAGTCATAAGATATGATTTATGATCACCTCTTCTAGGCAAGTGGGGTGACCCAAGATGCTCTTCACTAAAACAGGTTTGAAGCAAGGAGGCAGGGAGGACTGCCAGGAGAAAGTGCAGAGGGATTTAGAAAAGAGAAAAATCCTTAAGGCAAATGTTTGAGAGCCAAGTTGAGAGAATCTTCAACCGAAATTTCACTAGTGTTTAAGATTGATTTATTAATAAAATCAAGGTTGACACTCAGCTGTTCTTAAAGTAGTACAAACAGGCTTGGCTGCAGGGCTTTCAGTGTTGTTAGACTGATTTAATTGGGGAATAAGGCTGTATTTCAAAGGCTCCATATTGTATTGAGGGCTGTGTAATAGCTGTTTATTTGCAGTGTATTTCTTGGTGTAGTGCATACAAGGGGCAGCTGCTCAGATGGCTCATTGGTTTTCTTTCCCGGGCACTTTACCAAATATTGTTCACAGCTCCTCTTAAAGACACAAGTGGATTTTGATATCCCTTTTCTAGTGTTACTCTCATGGTATTCCTCTGGTACCCTTGGCAAAGCTTTCCATTCACAGTAGGATTTTTTTGTTTGTTTTTAAAAAAGAGTGCACTGAATGGGTGAGACATCAAGATACTGAGCCTGACTCCAGCTGTGTTTTTATAGCATGGGTTTAACTCTCCTGACAGTAGCTATCTTCTTGATTTTGACACATGTCATTGGAGTAAGATAAGATAAAAAGATGACATAAGTTTAAAATCAGATCCAAAATCTTAGTTCTTCTGTTGCATATCCTTACAGAAATTTCTGCAATCATGTTCTTATACACACTCATAAAGATTGATCATCTATTTGGTTGCTTTTTATTCAGCTTTAAAATTTTCCTTAGAAAAAATAATGTGAAATGTAATTTTACCTTTTTGAACACAACTAAATATGTACTTCAGGCTATAACTATTTGACAAGAGACACACTGGGTGAGGGTTGGTGAAAACAGTCCAATTGTTGCTTTAGCTCACTGGCAGAGGTGTCTAGAAAAGATGCAGAGAAGGAACACAGTCTTGTACCTGTCTGATGTATTGTTCTTGGTTCCAGAAACATTGCTGTCCCTCAGAGCTGCATTGCTGGCAAAGGCATGCCTTGTGGAAAATGCAGACCCTGGACTTAGCAGGAAATAAACCCTGGGTCCAACTCGGACCAGTCTGTAGCCCAGAGAGAAAAGTGTTATCTTCCTCACTACATTTAATCTAATCATCTCTCCAGTGTAAGAAAAAGGCCTGTCTGTAAATCCCTGTTTGCTGTGAAGAAATCGGCACTGATGGGGATTCATTGTTTCAGGGTGGCATTCTATTCCTCTTTCTCCCCCACTAGTTTGCTTCTATAGCATAAGAAAAGATATAGATATGTGCTGTGCAGAATACAGAAGGCAGCAATAAGCTCTCTCTTGCAGAGTACCTTGAGAAAGTTTCTCCTGCAATCATTTTCTATGCATGTACTGCATGTATTCACTCACCTCCTTCCTCTGCCTTTGGCTGTTTTCTTTTTTTTTAAATGATTGCAGCTTTTGGTTCTGTTGTCTCAGATTTTATTGTTTAAAGTTAGAACAGATGGTGTTATGTCTATTAAATACTAAACTGTGTCATGTAGGAATCATTATCTCAGCTGAATTGGCTCCTTTTAAGAGTGGTTTTATCGTTTAGAATAGATTAAAGAAATTCACTGCACTGCTGGATGCAAGTGATGGACTAAATGAATAACACCATTCTTGGCCAAAAACACAGAGTGGGTGGACAATCAGTGCTCTCTCCTACAGGATCAGATTTACCACAGCTTTCTGCATTCTCGGGTGCAATGCAGAGTTGCAGCACTGAGAGGGGAGTTGAGCTGGAGAACTTCCCCGGGGGCATGGGTTAAAAGCCCTGCCAGACACTGAGCTGCTTCCTTCTTGTTTTGCATGGACCAATTGATCTGGATTCATGAAAATTCTGCTGCAGGAACCACATTTTCTTCTATTTAACACAATTTCCCAGGAGTCCCTCTGCATAGGTTTGCAGAGCTTTGAGATATTTGGGGCAATAATTATTTCTTCTTTAAAATGTGAAATATACAGTGGCTGGGTCAGTGTGCCCCAGTTTATTCTCTCTTGATCTCTCAATACTGCAATGCAAATAATTAATGAAAGGACTGGTTGTAAAATGCCACAGGAACTGCAGTCCTCTGTGTGGTAAATTACGAAACAGGATTCATTGGGTCTGGGTTTGACTCCCTGAAGTATAATAGTCTTGCAATTCACTGTCTCTGATGCAATGGATCAAAAATATTCTTTACAATAAAATGAAGACACTTCCAAAGTACAGGACTGTACTTTAATAAATGTTGCCAGAAGGAATCTCATTTAAACAGCAAGACTCTACATCCTTTATTTCTTTCCTCGATAAAATCCAGTTTGCTCTTGAGATATTTCAAATGTCTTTTCTCTGCTTATCAAGTGACACCCTACAGTGCAATGACTACAGATGGAGAGCTTCACATCAACAACATACTGTGTGGAAACGTTTTTCTGGAGTCTCTGTCTCTGAAGGGGTCAAGATGACATGTCAGACAAGGGCTCTTCTTGTATCACGATCCAGTGCCTCCCAATTCAAATAGCTCCAAAATACTTTTTCAAACATGGACTTCACTGTGGCCTCATTTCAGTTCTCTTATTCTTGTGATGATCTGTGCTGAAGCACCAGCCAAGTTGGGCTACGTGCCTTGTGTATACTTGGAAGCATTTCTATTTGGCCTGAAGCAGAACTATTTTGCTGCATACTGTTTCTCCAGCACAATGGGGCACTAGCTGTTCCATCTTCTTTCCCTCCACTACTAAGCATTTTTCAAAAATACTTTTTGAAAGTTTTGTTGAATTTTTCTGAGTTTGAAAATCCTTACACTGGGCCAAGACTGCATGTTCTGTAGCCACCACAAAAAATGAAATTACATTTCATTAGATCACTGACTCAGCTGCCTCCCAAAACAATCCTGCACTCTATCAAACACTTCTATTAGCCATGCTTTTGTAAAGCAATGGAAAGGGAATGAAAAAGGCCCAGCCTCACAAGTCATGTGTGTGTTTATTTTATAGAAATTTATATTTCATAGAAAAGAAAGTGGCAGTAGTTGGCCTAAAAAGCTATCATAGCAATATGATTTTTTCCTCTGCTCATTATTTTAGTTTCTTTAGTATTTTGCACATCAAAGATCATACCAGATCAACTTCCAGTCATGGACTTGAGTAACAAAGTAGACCTCAGCGTGGCTTGCCAGATCCAAGTACTTGGAAATCTAAGTATACCCAGGGGGATGTAACACTGGCCAGCACTTTGGGATTAGGATTTCTATTTCTCAACTTTGTGTGTGGCTTCACCAGTTCAGCATTCCTGTCCTAATTTCTGTATGAATCAGAAAAAAATGCTGTTTCTAGTCTGAAAAATATGTGATTTGAGGTACATTGGATTGACTCGTTGTAAAATTCAGCTGTGCTGTTTCGATCTTAGATTTTGATGCTGAGCTATAAATGTGGAGTGCTTGACTGTTGGCTTGACTTTCTTGTGGATTTGATGAAATCCAGCAAGCAATCCTATCAAATCCTTGTCTTTCTCACTCCTTTATTGCACAGTAAATTATATTTCCCTCCAAACTGAGAGCTCTCATTTCATTTTTTCCTTTGTATTTCTCTTCGCTGTCCCTCATATGGATGGGCAGACTGGCTCCCACATGGTCACTTCTGTTGGTTGCTCTAGAAAGAGCACATGTACAAATAAAAAGCCAGAAAGTTTTTTCCGGGGTGCATACGGAAGATAAAGTTCTCATGGAAATTTATTGATACAACTCTGAGGATAGAAATATGTAAGAAATGAGAAGCAAATATCTTTATGACCATTCCACCCTTCTAGGCCTATCACCACCAATTTCAGTATTTTATTGGTAGTGTTTAACAAAGGTTTCTCAAATCAGAAATATGAGCCAAACTCTTCTTGTTCAAAAGACTTCTACTAAGCAGGCAAACTTTAAACTCAATTAGATCCTGGCAGTAGAGATCTTGTTATCGACTCTTTTGAGACACTGGCAAATGTCTGAGGAATAAATTGCATTATCTATTGATGAATGACATCTCCACAGATAGTTCAAACTACACAGACCATTGCATTCATCTTTTTTGCAACCATAAGTCCTTCTCTGCAGTGAAATGAACTTTTTTCCCACTCTGAGATTTTCTTATTAGATTTTAGTTCAGTATTGAGAAAAACTCAGTGAGTCATTTGCTCAGCAGAGAAATTCCTGAGATATTCACCATTCTTTGAGGTATATCTGTGTTCCTTGCCTTATTGAAGAAATGAGATGATAGGGAAGACTTCCAAAAATAAGTACCTGCAGCTGCAGCAGGACTAGTGGCTGTGTTCAAGCAAGATGTTCACAGATGACCAATACTGGGGTATTTGGAGGCTGCCCCCCAGTTTTAAAGTGGACAATCACTCTTTATCCCCTTTGTTCCCTCTGGTAATGGGCAGGCTGCCTGGATCCCTCCTCAAATGCAAGTGTTTAAATTGGCTGTGTTTTGGTCATATTTAAAATCCCTTTTTAAGAGACAAGGGGATTGACCCTATCAGTGCATACAATCACATCACTCTCCACTTTTTGACAGTATCCCCTTACCATGCCAGTCTCCTCACTTGCTGCTTTAAATGGAAGAATGATTAGCTCAAGGCACCAGCTCTCAAATTCATTTTTAAAATGTCTGTTTGGAATAACATGCTATAAAATATACCCTGAGTATAAATGTGACAGGATCCTGGGTCATCAGAGGGAGGCAGAACACAACAAAACACTGTGTTGAACAGGATGTAAGTAAGATTCAATCCTGACAGGCTGCTCTGCTCCCAACATGGCCTGTGGCTTCCAAAGATGCTTTTGTTGTTTGCATTTAAGGAGTTTAAATAGAGCATTAACCTAAAGGCTTTCCTTTGGTCTGCAGTAAGCAACTTTTTCCCAAGTCTCTTGGCCCAAATAACCAATTCACTTGCTCATATTTGAAAGGGAGAGAGGCCACAAGATTGAAGGAATATAGTTTTGGTTTGGTTTATTTTAGTTTTCCTTATATAATGCAGCATGTAGCAGGTCATGGAAATCTAGTTTTTTTCCTAAACACAGGAGAGAGTGCAACTATTCATATTCCTGAATGACTTCGTCACCAGGAGTTCTGTGTCCTTGCTGGCAGAGTGCACACACCTCAGTCACTAAGTGCCATTTCTGCAGAGTTAACTCAGATAGCAATTAAGTAAGTAGCACTTAGTTATTTCCTTCAGCATTTGGAAGTTGATTTTTTTAAATGGAAAATCTAGGTATTTGAAAAGCCTAACTAGATCAACAATCTTGTAAATGGAACCCAGGAAACATTAATTAAAACACACTGGTGCCCAATTTCTTATCTGTCCTCTGACAAGTAAAGATAGGAAATGCCTCAAGCAATTATACTCTACTTAATTTATCTATTTGCAAAGGTCTTTTAAAAATTTTTGCTCTGTTACAGCAAAGTACACTCTAGAGCAATTTTATTTCCTGGTGAGGCTTTGCAAGAGAAATTTGTAAACTAGCAGATGGTATTTTTGAACACTTGAGTGCCAGTATTTCTGAGTAAAAATGAGTTCACAAACATGGTGATGTAACCTACATCATTTAGATAATTGTGTGTACGTACCATGCATGAAAACTTACTTGTATCATCATCATCTAAGAACTCTGTCAAAAACTTCATAAAGCCAGGACTTGAGCCTGGGGTTTATAGGTTTTACTCTTAAAGAGTCTTGGAAATCCCTTTCACTGCATGCAGCTGGTGAAAATATATGCAAAACTCCTAAACCTATAACAAAGTTTCTGTGAAGGTTCCTATTGATAAAATGAGTCAATTACCTGTTGAACAGGCTGGTTTGATGTGAGATAGGCTTTAAAATTCAGCTGATGGTGCTTGATCTCAAGGGCCTGTATTCAACCATTAAAGTCTGGTCAATACAGTCATTAACCTCTGGAAAGATACAGTGATGTACCAGAGATTTTGGATCTCTTTGACAAACATTGCTGCAGCTAGGAGTGCCTGAGGAAACTTTGGGTGTTGTAGGCTTCACCAGGGACACATCCTCATTTCCAGACAGCAGTGATCAACCCCAACCCTCTGTAAAGCTCTTCTGTAAAGGAGGTGGCTTGCACAGGAAAAGGCACTTAAGATGCCTAAAAATGTTTGTACCTTTACTTTTATCTCCTTGAAATACGGAGGAAAGGCATCGTCTGCTGTAGTTATACAAATTCCAGCCTCTAAATTTAAAATAGTCCTTTGTGCTAGGATCAGTTTTGATTCTTTTCAGGATGGCAGTGAGGTCTCCACGTGGAAGGGAAACTGCTGACACTTAAAAAAAAAAAAAAAAGTTGAAGTTTAATAGATACTAGCAAAAATGAATAATAGCCTGAATAAAAGCCAGGTCTTCTCTCAGTGAGCCAGGTTTCATACTCATGGCTGATGCTGATTCCCTGATTAGTCAAGGTATCCTGGGAAGGCTGAATGATTTACCTTTGGTTTCTAAGGGAGAGGCCCCTCTGTTCTCCCACAGCCTCCTCTTTGCCATCCTTCCCAAATGCAAAGGTAAAATATTTCACATTCACAGGCAAACATAAAGCATAAGGAAGCAAACCACTCACAAATGCACATTTTCTCTTTTCAGTGACCTTTAATCTGTTTGCTTGTGTTGTGGGAAGCAATTCATAAAAATATGAAAACCAATGTCGGATTTGTCACAATATTTTTTCGATGCCAGATGGCTTGCTCTTTAGGCCTATTTGTCAAATACATGGCATTTAAATATATGAATTCACACATCTTCATGCAAAGGGAAGAGATGACTATTTTAACAATTAAAATCACAGATGAGGTGTTATTTTCACTTTGCACACATCTTGCATTGCACTGCTAGTATTTAAGACGTTTGAAGGGAGGAAGAGGCAGCTGAACTTTTCTCTTATTTCTTCTCTGAAAATGGCAAAGCGTGGCCAGGTCAAAGGTCACTTGAATTGGTCTTTTAAGTCAAACATCTTTGCCCACACACTCAGGGTCCCATTCCCAGTTATGTGAGTGAGATGGGAAAGTTTCACAGCCTTCTGGCTGTATCAAAGCAGAGAAGGGAACAGCACATAGAGCACTCAAGGGATCTGGCTGCAGAGTGGCCCATGCCATCCAAATTCAGAGGGGTTTTACTTTTGATCTGTGTTTTTTCCATTTGAAAAAAGAAGCTTTGTAAACCTGATCAAAAGTTTGCTGATACCAGCAGAAGTCTGCAAAATACTGATAGCTATATAGTGACATCCATTTTTTCTCATTAGCATACTCAATCCCATTCCTCTGATCTCTGGGGACAGAGTTTTTCTTCCCCTAACCCTCCATGGCCCCATTAGGCTTGGCAGCTTCCACAGGAGCACTGCTGAGACTGACAGGACACAGGATTATTTTCCAAGACTTGCCTCTGAAAAATGCCACACAAGCACCAAATGTTGCTGATGTGGATTCCCAAAAGCACAAACAGCCCAGCAAGGAGAGCAGGGAAGTGGTTCACAAGAAGAAGAGTGCAGAGGTAGCAGAAACCCAGGGAGCCTGAAGTGCAGGGGAGACGGAGCTGAATGTTACCTCAAGGCTGTGTGCAGGAAGTTGTTCCCACCTCAACTTGGCTTCCTCTGCCTCTCTCCCACTAAGGGAAATGCTGGGCATCCCATAGTGACATCTCTGAACACATAGCTATGCTGGAGTAACACAGCCTACACTTGCCCTCAGTGGTATTTGGGAGAAGACAGTCTGAGTTTTTTGAGGTTTGGATTGGGCATCTTTCTTCTCCTGCACCTTACATGCTTTTCCTTCAGGTTCTCCAATTTCCCAGGCACTTTGAATGCCCCCATTTGCTTCAGCTGCTTTCTCTACTTGTCTTTTCCACTTTTCTTCACAGAGCTGTCAGATGAAAAATAATTCTGGGCAAGAAGTATACCTGTCTGATGTGTTGGAGGAGCAGTCCTAATTGCATGTGGCATTGCAGCACAGTGTAAGATAATTGCTAGAGGCAGATTTTCTGTATTGTAGATGCATTCATGATCCCAAATCTGCAAGTGTCTGTAATGATAAAGGAAGCAAACTTCAATGAGAACTGATATTTTTCCTCTTTTGGTCAGGAAGGCGATTGACTGGCGTGTCAATCATGTCTGAAACCTCTATTTCTTAGGAATCTGTTCCCATCTCTCAAAGAGATTTGGGATCCCTGTGACTGCTTATCTGTGTGGTTAGTTTAAAATGTGCGATTCCTTCCACAGCTCCTCAGGATGGACTGCACTGAACTGCCAGCCAAAATCATGCTCTAAATTCAAATAGATTTACCAAGGTGTGTGTGCATACAGGATCAGATCATCAATTTAAAATCATATCAGTTTCCACTTGCATCAAATGAATTGTGTTACACATAAACCAGGTCTCAGGCACCAGACCTACTGCATGCCCCGTGTTGTTGGCTGAACTAAACCAGTTTTGATTCAACTGGACTCTGCCCACAGCCAGCTCACAGTCATGTTCTGAAGGTCCCAAGTGGCCACACAGCCTTACAGGAGGAGTTAGAGTTAGGCACCAGCCTCAGGGCCTATCTTACCCTCATGCAAAAATGAAAGTCCATATATTATCATGTGTTACACTTCTGATAATGGCTGGAAACATTCACAGGTGCATTATGGCAGCTTGGCTGGCAGGCAGTGATTTTATAGAATGGGCCCATGTGTACGAGCTTGGCAGAAGAACCAAAGATAATGATATAATGCCAGAATTTATGCTAGGGAAGGAGAAGGGAAGACTGAAGAGACTGGGATGTAGATAGTGTCCTCTTCTCTCAGGCCAGCGTCAACTGGTGCAGAATTCGTGACCCCTGCCTCTCTATCAGATTGTCCACAGTCATGTGTCATTTACCATTGCTGAGCTCAAGCTAGATGCAGGAACCTATGTCAGATCAGACCCAGGAGACATCCTGGGAAAAAGAAAAAATGGTCTGTGCCTAAAAGCACAGTGAAAGCAGTCTGAGATTACCTTTTTAGGTGTACCTACCTCAAATATCTCTTTTTCAGTTAAAAGTGTGCTGGAGTTAAGACCAGGGCTGTCTCTGGTCAGCATTCCGTAAGAAAAGCTTCCTGTAGGAAAAACATGACATGATTCCAGTGTGGGATTGGGACAGGTCTGCACATATGATTGTGTTTGTTGCTTCAAACTTGATTTGGAGAGGCTGAGGTTGAGATTAGCCAAACCCACTGCCTTTACACTCCATAAAATCCCACCTAGTTTGAAAAGAGCAGCTGAACTCAGCTCACCAGCCTCTGCTAATAAAGCTTAAGCCATGTGAAAGTTGATTTAGAGGCAATTCTATGTAAATAAGTTAGAGTGGATAGAAGCCAGGGCTTCTACTCCATGCTGAAGGCTCAGTACACACTCTGACATGAGTACATTGTTGGTGATCTCCAAGATTATGATATAGAAAGCAGTGTCATGCAGGTAACAAGAGATCCAGAAGAATGTTTTCATGTCAAGAAAATAAATTTAAAGCTCACCAGTTTTCATATTTCCCTTTTGTGGATCCTTGGCCCCACTTTTGCTGGAAAGCATGTGTTCAGCTCGTAGTACATAAGTGTACTATGTGATAGCCCCTCAAATTCAGCTTATAAATATTTCCAGCTTGGAAAACATTTGTTGCCTTTGTAAGCATTTTGGGAATTGAAGGGAATTTTTGGCGTCCTCTTATGTCCCCACACTTGGGTAGCACCCTCCATAAAGAGAATGGAAAATGCTCAGAAGTGTTTAGATTTTAAACATCACAGATACAATGTGCTACAGCTCTCAGCATGATGCTACTTGATTTTTAAAAGTTTAAATTCTCAGGTTAAAATTTTAATTGAGCTCTTGACCACTTACATCACTCTTTCTCTCAGTTGTTTATTTGCCATTTGAAAATAGAATATAGGGAAGTTTCCTTTTGATGACATTCAAATATTAAAAACAGGATTTAATAACTTCTTGTCTTTAGTTCTGATGTTTTGTTGTCATTAAACTCCTATCATGTTTCATACCTGTTCCTATCAGTGATGGATGGAGAGCTTCATTTTTATGTACTGTATCTCAGCCACAGATTGTAAATTCTATGCAATCCTTTTGGGCCAAAAAGCACTAGGAAATTATAGGTATGAATCATTTTATGTAATACCTATCTGCAGTTATTACTGTTTTAGATATTCATCTCACATCAGTGCACAGATGTTTAGAAGACAGGCCTAAATAAAGCAAAATTAAAAAGGACTCTGCCTGGTTTAGGAGTCTGCATCTCTTAATGCTTTTTGCACTAGTGTAAGTCGAGATGGGCTATTTTTACTTCTGTATTAAATCCTATTTCCTACCACAGCTAATAAGTTTGGGTTTCATGCTGCTCGTTGTAATTCTATTTCTTAATAAAACTGAAAAATAATTAGGCCCCTTCTCCCTCCCAATGGATTGAAAAATGTATTTAGATTCTTATCCAGAAGCTATGGGAAGAGGTATTTAAAAGTTGCCAAAAATAGGGTGTCCGAGGAGTACTGTGAAATGCTTACAGTCGGTGTATTTCCTTTGAGAGGGAGGCATCGGTTCAGTGCGAGTCTTCCCTGGCAGAAAAGAGCTGTCACACCAGAGACAAATGGTCACTCCAGCTTTCCTGTTTGGAGCTGCCGGTGTCTCGGCTTGTGTACGTGCATGTTTTGGTGTCCACTCTCAGTGCCACTAAAGCCACACCATCTTACAAGCATTTATGCACCTTGTCAAGCTGCTATCAATTTCTGTTTTAACCTTGTTACGAACAAGAGAAGGAATAACATTGCTGTCTGAGGAAGAAATGCACAGACAATATTAAAGCATGGTCGGTGACAGAGGAAAAGGAGCTTCTCTGCAGCTCCCATCATGTGGTCCAAAGACTGGCATAAAGGGGAAAGGCAAGCATTGGAGGAAAAATGAGGGAAGCCCATAAATGACCACTGCATCTCCTAGCAAGCTGGGACTCTCTAATGGGCTCCCAGCACACTGGGAAGCATCCTCTGAAAAAGCCAGTGCTGTATAAGCCCGGGGGCAAGGGCTTATGTTCATCAAAGATGCATTTAATACTTCTTTTTTTCTTTTCCAAGCTTCCATATAAAGCCCAAGAGCGGTCGTTCATGGTGCTGGTTCTCTTGGAAACATCCCTGTGATGCCATGAGAGGTCACTCCAGCTTTAAGAACACAAATTGCAGTCTAGAGTGACAAGAGTGGCAGAAAGTGGAGGGTTCCCATCAAGAGGAGAGTCTCTGCAGAGCATAAATGAATTATATGAAATCTTAGGGTAAACTGAGGAAGCAGAAAAGGTTTGAACTTTGATCAAGTTCAATGACTACAAAATTGTGTTCATCTTCAGGTGTGTTCCTTGCACTAAATGCATCATTTTGCTCTCAGCTCAAATCCGTTTTAGGTGGGTCTGTCTTTATTCCAGATGTATTAGAATGAAATAAGTAATAATATTAGTAACATGTGTTTTTTTTTATTTGAATGAAGCCCTTTGAGGCTCAAACAAGAGTTTTCATTTCCAGTTTGTCATCATCAGTCAAACCAGGACGGTGGAAATGGTGACCAAATTCAAGGACTGATTTGAATTCTGGGTGTCCTTCACTGACAGTCAGCCTTTCTTGCCCCATTCCTCTTCTATAAAACTTCAAATAGGACTACCAGGAGAGAAGGCCAGCTCACTTGGGAGTGTAGTACAGCACGGTGTTTAGAGCACATTCCCAGGATACAGGGAGCTCTGGCTGTCCTATCTTACCCCTTCATGGGTGACAGGAAACTGATCCAGCTCTTCTCATCCACTTTAGCCCTTTAGTCTTTAATATACAGCAAGCTGGTAGTGACCCTTTCCCCTCCATTATTTGGGTGCAATTCACCTAGCAATTCTTATTTAGTCTTGCAGTTCAGGTGTAATTAGAGAAACTGGTATCTTGGATCCCAGGTGGAAAGCAGAAGAGGGAAGAATTCCACAGCCCAGAATTGTGTTAGCAGGGGAGGGGAGGGGAGTCAGGTGTACCTTGTGGGCTTGACTCCACCTGTACCCTGGCTTGGGACCCCACATACTTTTGCTGGTTTTACACAGACTATAAATCCTGCTTGGGAGCTTCCTTCCTGCTTGGGAGGCACATGGGGAGATTACCAAAGAAATTACTATTGCTAGCCTGAAGTGCTGTGAGAAAAGGAGCACCTTCCTGCTAAAACACAGCAGACTTTCACGTCCAAATATGACTGACAAATCCAGTCTTGATAACTCTTTAAGGCAAACCAATTAATTTAACGCTCCTAACTTGCACTATGTCTCAGCATTCTGTAAATTGGATTTTGATGGGATTTTCATTAGAGCTCCAAAGGGACAAAGCTGCATTTATTTAATAGTTCAAAGGAAGACAGGGAACTTTCTGAAATCCATTTAGATTGTCACCATTTAACTTATTTATATGAAACAGGTTTGTCTTTTATTAGGAAAGTGGGAATAATTTTATTTATACATGTTTCTAGCTTCAATTTTGCCATAAGATGCATGAAGCCATTTTATCACTTACACTCAGCCCACTACAGTGGCATTTGAACATCATAAAATCTACTTGTTTCACTCTTACCTAACACAGTTTAGGAAATGTTGCTATTCACTTTCTTCTGCCTGAAAACACTTATTGTGCTACTATTATGTTTTTATTACTTTTTTTAATGCTAGAGATTAGAATCTAAAATGTCTGCCTGCTTTCTCTTTAGATCTAGAGGTAGCAAAGGGATGAAATCAAGCAGGACTGCCTTTCAGAGGCAGTGGTTTCTCACACCAGAGCTGTGTTGTATGCTTATTTTCCCTAGCCCCCAGACTTTGTGTATCTGGCAAGTCAGCCATCCAGCAATCAGCCAGAGATGCTGCATGGGATATCTAAAATCTGAATGAATACTGAGACAGTGGCTGGCTAGGTAAGCACCCAGTGCTGTCTGATTAGCATGCAGGAGACCTGCCAAGAGGTTAAGGGGGAAAAGCAGTCAGAGAGGAGCTCTGGAGAGGATGGAGAAGCAGTAGAGAGAGGCAGTTTCTGACTCACATACTCAGATGTTGACTCCATGCAAGCTGAAGATGAGGATGTGGGACAGATTCCCAGAGGCGAGTAGCCCATGGGATGTACTTGGCTACTGTTTTTAGATCTGCCAGGACAAGAGCTGCTACAGGACCTGTGTACCCAGGGGAGCAGTCTGTGGCAGCCCATGCCACTCTTGCCCTGTGTGGTGTCCGTGCCTACCTGGTGCCTCCCAAATCCTGTTTGGATAGGGGAGCTGGAGGAGGTCATGTAAGGCTTTGTACAGGTGCTACAGGCTCAGTGCCCACAGAGCAGAACCTGGCAGGGTCCTTCAGCACCTGGTATGGTGGTTAACAAGTTATCTGGTCAATAAAGCCTTCTGGTGGGAGAGACCAATGTGGGGCTATTGTGTTGTTCATCAGAATGATATTTTTTAAATTTCTTTTTGTCCCTGTTGGATGGTAATGCAGTGCTACATGGCACAGCAGAAAGACCTGGAGTGATGTTTTTTTTAAGCAACAATAGCTGACCGTGACCAAAGGAATAGCTATGACCAAGAGCATCCCTGGCTGTGCCAGCACAGTGAGCTGACAGCTCTTGGCAAAACTCTCAGGATCCTGAATCATTTATGGATTCAGGGATCATAGCTGTCTCCTTTTTCCATTTGTTTTAGTCTGGTCGGGTTGAAGAGGAAGGTGAGTTTTTGGAGGAGAGGAGCTGGCTGCTAGGTTTCAGTGGCTGGGGCTTTACCTGCAGGTACTTGGATTTAGGCTGTTCCACAGGCTGGGAAAATTTACTTCAGGGGGCTGAAATCAAGGAGCAAAGATGAGATATTTTCTACATGAAAAAAACCACAGTGTTCTCCTCAAATGTTGCACTGAATACTGCTCACATACCTGCTTTGAGATTTTGGCTTTGCTCTAGGAAAGGTGGCAACATCAAAACCCACAAGCAGAGTCTGATGCTGTCCAGAGAGCAAAGATTTTCACAATGCCATGTGCTGTCATCAAAACATCTTAAAACCAGGGCAGTCTTGGCTTTAAATACCATTTTTCTCCTCAAATGTATTTCTACTGCTTTTTAAAAGCTGTGCATTTATATGTTAATAAGTACAGGATAATACCTGCTGAAGGGTCGGCCTACAAGGAAGCTGGAGAGGAATTCTTTGTCAGGAACTCTAGTGGTAGGATGCAGGGTAATGGCTTCAAAATTAAAGAGGAGAAATTTAGGTTAGATATGCAGAAGAAAGTGCTTTACTCTGAAGGTGATGAAGCACTTGAAAAGGTTGCCCTGAGAAGTTGTGGATTCCCCAT
This sequence comes from Urocynchramus pylzowi, assembly GCA_013397555.1. Lineage (NCBI taxonomy): Eukaryota > Metazoa > Chordata > Aves > Passeriformes > Fringillidae > Urocynchramus > Urocynchramus pylzowi. The sequence continues at coordinate 354,077 of VZRH01005442.1, read as the reverse complement.
CCCTGGCAGTGGTCAAGGCCAGGCTGGATGGGGCTTTGAGTAATCTGGTTTAATGAGTGGTGTACCTGACCATGGCATGGGGCTTTGAACTAGATGCTCTTTAAGGTCCATTCCAAACTAAACTATTCTATGATTCTGTATATTAAATGGAATTAGTGTGACTAGGTGGGGCTATGAAACCTATTCACATAATTCATCATAATGTCCAGAATTTTTTGTTTGGTTGTCTCTTCCCCTAGTGCTAAACTGGTGCTCTTTTAAAAGGCCCCCTTACTTGTCTCAGTTAACACATCCTTCTAGTTTGCCTCTGATATTTGGTCACAACAGCATTTAATTGCCTTTCTCTGAGAAACAGCACGTTTGGGGTCACAGGTCAGTATTTGTTATTATTAGCCTTGCTAATGATTAAGTTGTAATTTCTTCCTGTTAAAAAGGGGGGATTGTCTCTTAAAAGTAGTTTGTGCTGCAGCAGATGACAAGAGGCCATCATGTGCTTTATTTTTGGGACATACAGGCAGACTTGGCTGAATAATGAGTAAAATTCAGTAAAATTCATGAGCATTCATCATCTGCCTATGCTGAAGGTGACATATTGAAAGGCTGATGAGCAGCAAAGATAATTACAGCTGTATCTGAAATGGCTGTGGTAGCATAAGGGGCATACAGCTTAAAGAGGAAAAAAACAAACTAGGGGTGGCATGAAGAAATGGGTCTTTGATGGCACATTAGAAAACGGGTCATTTGGTAGCTGCAAAGTGTGAAACATCTCCTGGATTTCCCAGTCAGATACCTGCAGAGTTGGAGATACCTACAGAGAAGGTCCTTAGGAAATAGCAAAACATTTCCAGTGCTGCAGTTTCACTACATGCATAAAATGTACAGCAATGGATTCAGTCCCTTTGGATGCTGCAGAAGGGCAGATTGTTATTTATTCACCTACAGATTACCAAAATGGCAGAATTCCATTTTTTGTGTGGTCTTTAACCAAGTATCCCCAAACTGTATGTAAATGCATGTAGGAGCCATCCTTGAATGAGAATCAGAAATAATTACCTGCAGGCACCCCTGAATTTCTAAGCATTACTTGCAGCTAGATTCTAATTCATAGGGACTTTCCAATGAAGCTGAACTAAAACCTTTTGGCCAGCATGACTATAAATGAATGAGTTACATCCTAATGTGCCCATCTAGCTAAGAAATGAGCTTGGAAGCATTGTCTCATTAAGGATAACCACTATATTCCACCTTTCAGAGTTCTTGCTTACATATAAATGATTTTAATGAGGGTCAACATAGGAAGAAGCATTTGGGATGAGGGGTATATGGGATAAAAGCAGGTATTATATGGTTTTTTTCTTAGTTCACTGTTGATTGACTGATTTCTTAGCCATCTCCTATTGTCAGTTTGGAATTGGGGCCTTTTCTCCTATTTCATTATTGTAAGCTCTCTATTATTTTCTTTCCTCAACTATTCTCTGAATATTCGATGCCATTGATTCCCATCTTCTTCCTGACATCTCAATACATATTTATAGTAGTTATTCCATATCACCTGTCAGATGCTCTTTTGCTAGGGTAAAGACTGCCACTTTTTAGAAGTTCTCCTACAAGGATGAAGGCATGAGTTCTTCTCAGCAGGTTTCTGCTTCTGATCTTTTGATACCTGTTTGCAGGAAATAAACCACCAGATTCTGGTAGGGAGCTGGCTGCATATTATGCCATTGAGTCATATGGGGACAGCAATCAGAGCTTGGGCTCTGGTCTCACAGATACCCTACGAGACAGACCCTGTTTAATATTCAGAGTTGATTTTAGGGATAAGCAAGTGAAGAAAGCAGTATTGGTACACAAATGGGATGATCTCTGCCTCAGCAGTCACAAATTGCAGTCTGTGCTCTTCTGGTACCCAGCAAACTCAGAGGGCCATGTCAGACAGATGTTGATCATGAGCTGGTGGCACACTTTTATCTCTACCAATATGTAACAGTATATTCTTCTGAAATAAATGAAATAAAATCTGAAGACCTTCTTCTTTCTACAGTTAGTAAATCTTTATCATTTAACAAATGCCCATGTGTTGGTTGCAGCGCTCTTGTCAAAATGTGGTAATGATTTTGTCTGGAAACCTTTGTTTATCACTTAACTGTGCCTTTTTTTTAATCCTACCCTCATCTGAAATAGTTGAGAGCTGCTGTGTTCTTGTGCATGTTGATAAACAAGATGTAGTTTTTGGGTTATAGCACCAGAAGAGATTCAAATTAACTTCTTGCAGTGGTGTCAACAACAGCAGCAGCTGGGACACTGTGAGGGCTCACTGTAAAAGCATTTATCTTTTTTTAATCCTTTTTTTATTGCACAGTTGAACTTGTGGATGTAAGAGCAGCGTGCTCGTTCTGACTTTAGCAATAGATTTTTAAGAACACGTTTCTAGAACAAGAACTTATCTTTATTACTATGAAATATCTACTCCAGTTAAGGAAAAGTGATTGTCATGAGAAATGATGAATGTTGTTCACTCAACTGCAGGTTTTCCTTTAATATTTATGATAGCAGTCCATTTTTTGAGCTGATACATTTAAAAGTTTTAAGCTTGTTTTTCTCTTATTATGTTTCCCCGGTGATGTGAAGACAGTTATGGAATAATGCAGAGAGGTGATTTATTTCAATGTGTAAAATATCCCTGAATAGTTCATTGTCTGGCTTAAGGGGGTTGTGAGGAAGACCAGACTCTTCAGGCTAGTTAGTATTTCTGAATAACTTTTCTCAGTGACATTTTTGCAGGTTCCTTAGGATAGTCGTACCCTGAATCATAGCTTACCATTTTATTAATTTAGTTTCTTTTGTAGCCTGTAAACATTTGTCTTATGTCCCAAATCCAGTCTTTCTTATCCTGTCCTGCACTGGAGTTTTAAAGAACAACAACTGTCCTCTGGAGATTGATTATTTGTCTTTTGTTAGGTACCCTATATTTGACTTCCTTATTTTTTTTCCTACTCCTTATTACTCTGTGTATGTAAATTATTTTATTTCCCATTCTGTCCTCTCAAGTGATCACATCAGAAATTAAAAATGGGCATGGTACAGCCTACTCGCTGAGTGAACAGCTGGCATCTTAGAGAATCTGGACTTTTAGACCTAATATTCTTCAGTGGACACAAGCTGGAAAAAGGAAGACTTTGATTAGCTTTAAGGAACCACCTTTTCCTTGGGGTAAAAATCTTCTAACCCAGAGTAGTCAAACACTGGAAGAGGGTTGGGCTGGAGACCCATAGGGGCCCCTCCCACTTGTGCTGGGTCTATGACACCCTGCAAGGGAATAATTGTCCTATGAAATTTACTGATATTACAGTGATCTCGCAGAGCTCAGTAGGGGCTTTGGTGCTTGTGAGGGATTTGGCCTCCCAAATTGTTCCAGAAATGTTTTTACTACATAACTATTTTCCATTTATAACTTTTGCTTCATTTTTGGGTCTACTTGTTGTGCCTTTTGATTGCCAAAAGTCATCCTCTTGGCCAGGAGAGATTCATGCTCATAAAAGCAATTGCCTTCCCAACGGCAAAAGCCATATGTTCAGAGCTGCTGCCAGGTCTCCAAACAGAGTCATGTGTGGTTATTTACCCAGCTGTGGTCTGCTCTGCAGTGAGAAAGACCCAATTTTCCCTGTATTGGATCTGCCTAGAGCTACTTCCTCCCTTTTTCTCCTTTATTTAATATCAGAGAATTTATTGATCATCTGCAGACACCTAAAATTATTCTCATCTGCAGTAGCAGTTCTCTACTCCATGTTTACTTCTGGCTTTAAAGACACTTTCCAGCCCTTCTATGCTGGAAGACAAGATGTGGTTTCCTTGCTTTTTACCATCAAGAACCTACTTCTGAATGTAAATATGAGCACAGGTTTGCTAAGACAACCTCCAGCCAAACACTTTATCCTCAAGCTTGAGCTCAGGGTAGCTGGGAGAGGATCATCATTTGGGGTTTCCATACATAAGGTGAGGCTGTTCTGCTGTCAGGTTGCTCTTTTTTTAACAAGGGCCCTGTTTATTCCCCACCTACTTCTCCTCCCAAAGGCTGCACTGCTGGTTGCATGATGCTGCAGAGGGTCCCAGGTGAGTAAGGGCATTGTGGAGGTCTCTGGAGTGAGAGGAACATGAGAATGCAGAGCCTGGGTGGCACAGTCAGCATGAAAGCACCAAACATCTTGTATTTCATCAGCCCACATCCCCAACCCCTGCCCACCTGCTAGGAAAAAGCTGCAGATTCAGTGTCCACCTTTAGTGCAAAAATTCCTGTTTCTGTGCCTGTGGAAGTGCCATACACCAGGCCTATATCCCATAGGCTCGCTCTTTCAGGATTTCTGAGTTTATTCTTTGCAAGAACAGAAGTGGTTTTGTGGCATTGCCACTTCACAGAGCAGGGACTCCAGCAGTTCCCAGCAGACCCAGTCACATGCAGCTGGAGGCAGCACACCACCAAGGCACAAGAGTGCAGGCATGTTTCTGAGGCAGTGGACAAAAATTTCCCTTTGGAAATGTTTATAAATTAGAAACTTCTTTTTTTGTCTATAATTTTTCATCAAAAGGGGAGCTCCTGTATGCCCCTTTTCTTTCCCTTTCTGCCATTAAATAAGAAATAAAAAGAATATAAGTAGGTTTGAGGATTCCTCCCTGCCCCCTTTACTTTTCTCTTTCTTGTTTTTCATTTTGACTTTCTGAAGCTTTTTTCACTTTGGAGCTGGCAAAAGGAATTATAGGGCACTCTACCTCTGTGCTTTAACTGAGGTCCTGACCCGAGAGGAGCAGTTGAAAATCAGCAGAAAGAATGAAATACAGGCAGAGAAAAAAAATATTAAAATAAAAACCTCTCTGGATATCACTTGTGTATTTTCTCACATGGAGATCTCAGTGAATCTTTAGCTAGTAGTTAGATCTGCAGAGAAAATCTCATCTGCATTTCCTTAGCAAAGATGCAGATGTAATAAATATTAACTGTAATAAATATTGACTTCTTTGGAGTTGTTGAGATTTAGTGTGATAACAGGATGCATGATAATGCTCAAATGAAGTCCCTAAAGCCTTCACTGGGCATCAAGACCCGCAGCAATTATGTGTGAATGCTGTATTCCTTATTTACTTGGCCAGAGGAAAGAAATGCAGCTCATTTGGGAACAGGCAGACAGTCTCCCACTTTCTTCCCAAGAGGGGAAGCGTCCCACCATTTGTGCAAGCAGAAATCTCTCTTCCCAAAGCAGGGACCTGTCCTGTGTGCCCACCACAGGTGCTGGCTGCAGATGGGGGGGTGCTCTCCCCATCTGTAGGCCCAGATTTGGGGTAAATATGACTTTTCCCATCCCTCTACACTTGGAAGCTGTATTGTCCTGCTTCCTCTTGCCTGAGCATAATCCACTATCGCTTGCCAAATTTTCAATCAAATTATTGTCTGGTTTTTTCTATGCTGTTTCTTCTAGCGGAGAAGGAAAAAGTAAAACACTAAAAATGACCATAAAGCCAGATTTTCAAAAACTCTTCCAGCAGACATCGCTCTGACCCTTGCACAGATCTGGATAATAACCCCAGGCTGGGGATGGAATGCTGGTGGTCACTGTGTGAGGTGGCATTGCCTCCCCTTCCCCGTGTTCATCCCCCTGCCTGCCCCAGGGACGTGTCCCCTCTCAAAGCCACACCCCAGCGAGCTCTGTGAGGCAGGGATGGGCTTTCATGGAGGCTGTTGCTTGTCACGAGAGTCCTTAAGGAGCACAGGCATCCTTAAGGGTTTATTTATCCTTATATAATAATAAATTATATTATAATATTTATATTATATAAAAATAATATGTATTATATATAACACATATAATTATATATANATATAATAATATAATAATGAATCCTTAAGGATTTATTATATTTATCTTATAAATAACAGGCAGAGACCCTCACTTCTGTGAGGAGGTTTAGCAGAAAACTCTGAACTCGGTGAGTGAGGTAAAGATCCCTCGGTATAGATGTTCTCAGCATTCCTGGGATGCCAAGCATCGTTTGCACCCGCGGGAGTTATTTTTACCCTGGCATTTTATTCGCTTTTTATCTCTCCTGAACCTTTCCATAAGCTTCCTGCTTGAAAACGGCAGCACAAGCGCAGCTGCCGCATGCTCGAGATTTAAAGGTGAGCTGCTACCAGCTCCCCTAGAGCCGGTGATGGAGAAGCTCAGCTGCGGGTAGTGCTGCCGATGCTGCTGCTCTGAAAGGTAAAGTGGAGCAGAGGGAGGGAAGGCACAAGTGGAGGAGGACGATGGAAGGCAAAGCAGATGCGTGACAGAGAAAACGAAAATAGGTCTGCAGTAAAATATTGCTTTAGAAGAGAAGGTTTTCATACGTTTTTACGTTGGACAATGTAACTACAGTTTTTGCATAAGGTTGTCTGCATTTATAGCAATTAATTAAAAAAGAAACATAATTTAGACGTGTTAACGTGACCTATAATTCCTTATAAAGCACCAGTAAATATGAATATATTCATATTCCCACCTCCCATGAAACAGCCATAGGCAAGTCTTATAATTACTTACTGCTGCTTACAAAACAAAACTACATTTCATCTACAGCCAAATGCTCAGTCCTTCTGAATGCAAATAGAGTATTTTTCCATACCAGAATTTGAATTCTGCACAAAAGCAAGTGTAGTTAAGCCTTATCCAACTGCTTATGTAAGTAAAGCTCTCAATATACCTTAGTGTTAGTAATAACAGAGTAATGTAATTTTCTCTCAATACACGTTAGTGTTCATAATAACAGAGCAATGTAATTTGGGTGCATTTTAACCCTACTTTGAAGTAGTATATTTTGTATGGCAAGTGTTTTTCTAGGTAATAAGCCAAACAAATTGCTGTACAGCTAGAGGAAGAGGTTGTAAAATAGGAGTTCTCTGAAATATCACAAAAGCATTTTCAATTTATAGCAGTAAACAACACAGAGATATTCATCATTGCTGGACTTGCCTTGTTGGAGAGGAGCCACAAAGCCAGAGCTATACTGAAGTTATCAGTAAGTGTTTTATCCCCAGGTTAAAAGAGGAGAGGAAAGAAAATCATATTATCATGAAAAGTAAAGACTGGGCATTTTCAGTGGCCTCAAAATCTTTTGGATGAGAAATGGGTTGTTAGATTAGTGGTGGACTTGAGGGTGCTGTCAGCACTGAGTTTTTCACCCTGAGAGATCAGGATGTGCCATGAGCTAGCACATCCATGTCTGTTAGTCCACTTGCATATCCAACTAAAGTCTCTGCTAATGGGTGATCTGTTGAGCTCACACCCTGTGAGGCTGAGCTTTGGTCATCTCAGAATTTCAGCAGAAGGCTTGCCTTTCCCTGTGCAGTGACAGGGTGAAGGACACAGAGCCCTCAAGTTGAGTGACAAATAATGGAAGACATAAACCTTCACAGAAGTCGAAGGCACAGAAATCCCTTCCTGCTGCTGGAGCAGGCTGATCCCCCAGTAGGGACTCCTTGGCTGGGTCCAGGGTAGTGGACTTACCCCAACAAGGAAGGGAACTACCTCTTGATCCAGGGAAGCTGCCACAGGCTGAGCAAGGGGCATGGACTGCAGTGTCATGGCACCTCCATTCCTCTTCTCCCATATATCTTTGTTCCTCTCATGAAGGAGTTCAGGAAGCCAGGTGCCTGTTTGCATCACTTGGTTTATCTGGAGCAGCACTTGCCTCATCAGTTTTGCCCAGCTTCTTGCGCTGTGCTTTACATCTTCATGAGCATGAGCTGTGCCATCATGAGATGTCAGCTTGCAGTGCTGGTGCCCTGATGACTGTGCTGGGACCTGGCTGCAGCTCCAGCTGTGAAGTTTGAACCATGTGGGCTGAGAGGCCAGATCCAGACTGATCCCTGCTTGCCAGCCAGCACCCCCCTAGGCTGTGGTGCTGCAGGGTTTATCACATCCCAGCCACAGGACTTTGCATTTGCCTTTGCTGAATTATTGATGTTCCCAAACACCCTCTCTCCTGCCTGCCCAGCCCAGCTCTCTGAATAGCAGCTTGATCCTCCAGCATGCCCACTGCTCCCTCAGGCTGGTCCTGTGAACTTGCTGAGCTCTCCCTCCATTCTCCTTTTCGGGTGTTAGCAAAAGTGCTAAACAACATTGGCTCAAGTATCAGTGGGCTAGCTAGCTGCTAGCTGGATTCTGTTCTGCTGGTCAAAACCCTTTGACCTGCCAAGTTTCCACCCACTTTATGTTCCAGTTTTCCAGTTGACACCACATCAGTTTGGTTACGAAGAGGCTGCAGAAGAGAACGCTGAAGGACTTGCTAGGTTCAAAATATGCAATATCCAGTTGCTTAATCACAGGCTGTGGAAGCCAAACCCTTATGAAAAGACCACTTGAGCTTGGTGCTATACTGATACAGCCACACAGTCTGTATTTTGGCACTAGTTTGGCTGGTATTTCTGGCTGTCACTGAGCCTGAAAAGAGCACAGGCTCTTGTTTTTCTGCACAGTTATTCATGCAGATCTATTCTTTTCAACGTCAACCCAAACAGCCTGTTCACAAACAAAGAAGACCAGATAAGCAGTATGTCACTCAGCACTGACAAGATGCAAAACTCTGAACTGGCCTCAGGGAAAGGGCTGAGTAATGTTCATCATCTGAGTTTATACAAGGATAACAGCTTTTAATATTACTTGCAGCCACAGGAAGGCTTTCAGTAATTTCTCTAAAGCCTTGATGTTGATTTTGACTACTTTTAGCTCAGCTGAACTTTAAAATATATTGAAAGCTCAGGTGCAATTCCATTGGGGCACAGAAAGAGCAAACTCTAGATAACAACAATAAATGGTGACTATGTTCACCATAGTCAAAGGCTTGGTTCCAACACAGACTAGAAGTCAGCAAAGAGCGTGCAACCACAAACGGGAATTTGCTGACCTGGTCAATGGCAAGTTGAACATGGGTCAGCAGTGCCCTGGCAGCCAGGAGGGCCCAGCGTGTCCTGGGGTGAATCAGGGACAGCATCGCCAGCCAGGCAAGGGAGGGGATTGTCCTGCTCTGCTCTGCACTGGGGCAGCCTCACCTCGAGTGCTGGGGGCAGGTTTGGGAGCCACAATATGAGAAAGACAAGCTACTGGAGAGAGTCCAAAGGAGGGCTATGAAGATGGTGAAGGGCTGTGAGGGGAAGCCATGTCAGGAGTAGCTGATGTCACCTGGTCTGTTTAGCTGCAAAAGGGGAGGCTGAGGACAGACCTCATTGCAGTTACAACTTCCTTGTGAGAGGAAGAGAAGGGGCAGACTCTTCTTTCTTATCTGTGATGACCAGTGACAGGACACAAAGGAATGGCCCGAAGTTGTGTCAGGGGAGGTTTAGGTTGGATGTTAGAAAAAGCTTTTTCATCCAGAGGGTGTTTGGGTACTCCCCAGGGAAGTGGTCACAGCACCAAACCTGACAGAGTTCAGGAAGCTTTTGGACAATGCTCTCAGGCACAAGGTGTGACTCTTGGGGTGTCCTCTGCGGGGCTGGGAGCTGGACTTGATCATCCTTGTGGGTCTCTTCCAGCTCAGCTTATTTTGTGATTCAGTGATGTCATCTCAAGCAATTTCCACTTGATTGGTATTCTGACTGGGAGATGCATGGAAGAAAGTTCCCAAGCAAGCAAATATGATCCTACCAAGAAATAAATCATACTGCTAATGGAAAAATGCCTGCTGACCAGGAATATTTCATGTCTGAAAGCTACATATCTGCTAAGGGATCAGGAGCAAAGCAGTGGAGCACAGCTGATCAGTGAAGCTGTGTCTGAAGATCTCCTCATCCCCTTACAGATTGATTTCACAATGATGGAAGGAAATGTATTTATGATATGCCTATTTTGTGAGGCACTTTCTTAATGCTGCTGCTGCTGCAAAACCTGCTGTCACTAAGTAATGGCTTCTCATCTCCAGTGTTTTCTACAGTATCACATTCTATCACTGAGGGCTTTTCTTGGCTCAAAGAAGTTGTTTGTGTCTCTGAGAATCTTGGCTGGAGACAGCACAGGCACCAAGGCAGGGAACCTTATTGCAGGGGTCAGGTTGGCTATTTGTATACCCTCCCTCCTGAGAGACACTTGTTAAAGTAGGGTTTTCAGAAGAAAGTTGGTACTAAGCTCATTCTGAAAATCAGACCCTTTAAAATGGTCCTGGATCAAGTTCCCAAAGCCAGAAGCCAGACTGGAAAATGCTTGACCAGCAATTTTTTTAATATTCTTTGAATTTTATAATGACAAAAATGGAGAGATTTCCCCTTGGCCACATTTGGGGTTTAAGGCTTTGAACTGAATTTTATTTAGAGAAGATTTAAGAGATAAGGTTATGCCTTGACCCTATGCCACCATGTCAGGGCCATGGAGGAGAGGGAGAGGTGTGCTCCTTGTTTCACCAGTGTAGCTGGGCTCCTCAAAATCACAAGGAAGTGGGAGTGTTGGGTGTGTAGGAGGTCAGAGGGCATAGTGCAAGTAGTGTTCCCTCTTCTGACCTGCAAGGGTCGAAGAGCTGAGCTCTGGAGAAGCCAAAATATTTGCCAACACCGCCATGATCACCAAATGGGTTCAGATTTCAAGGTGAGGTGTCTGAGCCTGTTTCCCCAGATCTAGAGCAAGAGCATGAAGTTCTTGGTGTGGGCACAAATTCTGAAGTTCCTTGTGTCAGCAAGGAAGGGGAGACAGGGCCGTATGGTGGGGAGAAGGAAGGAAGAGCATGGCCAGGAAAGAAGTTACTGCTTTGCTAAAACATTATTCCACTGCTACATCACACCTTTAGACAGGTGAAAAATGTGGCTCCTCAAGGAAGGATGAAAATGAATCTGCAAAGTTTGAAGCAATCAAAACAAATAAGGAAAGTCCTAAACTTTTAGGCACCCAAACCATGACAGGGCTGGTTCAATAACAACCCATAAATTTTGTAGAACTGTAGATTATTATACAACAAAATTTTGAATAACAAAAGGCGCTGCTACCTTCATTACATCATTGCTCTGCCAGCACCAACAGAAGGATATTTTGGGTCAAGATCTTGTTTCTGTGTGATACCAATATCTGAATAAAGTACTTACATAAACTTGTAAGGTATGTGCACGTACACCAGGAATGAAGGTAATAGTCAACTAATTTACTTCTGTTTTCTTTACTGCAGAAACACACAAGTAAGTAGAGAAAGTGAGTAAAAACTGTTGCTTGGATTATCTTTTTGATAAACACTTCAAAAGAGTAATAGCCACAGTATCATGAGTATCACCAGAGGAAACAGCTGTTTGCTGATAAAAGAATGAAATACAGAGGATGGGAAAGCTGCAGCTGGATAGACAAGTAGAGGTGCCTCCAGCCATCCCACTGCCATACTCATGATGCATTCTTTGGGTTCTTCATCCAGGGACGTAGCCACAGGATTACAGGAGTCTCCTTGACGCCTCCTCACGCCCCAGCTCTGGGATAAGGAGCACTCTTCTCCCTTTCTAAAGTTTCTCCCATCAGAAAGGCATTTGCAAGCTCTCATGCAGCTTTCATCTTAGTGTTTTGTCACCTGCATGTCTCCCTTCTCCATTTCCTGCATCCTTCCTCCTCTGCTCTGCTTTCCAGCCCCAGGTGCTTGCACAGGCAGTGGAGCAGGACCCTGGATCTCCCAGTGGGGAGTTAAACACTGTTCCAGCATCTCAGCAGATCCCGCAGCACACCTGGGGAGAAGCAAATTGCTTGACAAAGTCTCACACTGGGTCCCCAGCAGGCTGTCAGGGCATAGGTGGGCAGAGGGAGGCAGAGGCAAAATCTGGAGGAGCACAGGGCTGCAGAGCTGTGCTTCTGGTTTTTAGAGAAAGCTTGTTTCAGTCCTGCTGCTAAGTGCAGGGAAAACTCCGCAGGACCTAAAGTGTTTGGTAAAGCTGAAAAAGCTGGGGTCTGAAAAAGCTGGTCTCAAGAGAGCAAAGCACATCAGATATGCTGCTATTTGTACAGACATAACATGAAATGCCCCTGTGATTTAGGGTAGATTTTAATAGGGAATATTGCATGCAAGCCAAGTGGGTGATTATAGTTCAAAGAGCTATGATATTACACAACTTCAAATGTCATATATGATTACAACAAGCAAAATAGAGATGACAACGATGTAAAGAAGAGTTTTGTTTAGCAGTTGAGGTTGCTAGCAATGCATGAGTAATGTTAATGCATATTTAATCAGACCAGTTGAGTGCTGGACACTGTATTTCACATCTAAAAGCTTAAACTAATTTGCTATTCTGTACTGCTTTGGCAAGAAAGCTGCAAGATTAACACAATTATTTTGTAAGCAAGAGATAGGGATCTGTGTGTCACAGAAAAGGAAGTTTCATTGTCTTTCCCTTTGCACAATTAGGTGAGGAGTGGTAGAAGGCAAGAGGGTGCTTTTAAATAACATGGCAGATGTTTTGCCAGAGGAGAGGTGAGTTTGCCTGAATTCTGGTGACTTCACACAGCTTCTAAGGAGAGAGATGACTCTCCAGGGCTGTATCAGGGCTGCAGTGCCTTTGATCTGCCTTCTGTGCCTCAGGGTGAGAGCAGGATGTGGCGGAGAGTCCTGCAGCAAAGCTATGGTTTCGTTGTCCTCATCAAGTCAGGACCACAGCCTACACTAGCCCAGGCGTCTTTTAAAGAGTTCAAAGCTCTGCTCTCCTCAGGTAAAGACCTTGCTTAAGCTCTATAAAGGAGTTCTTTCTTCAGCAGAAGGTTTGGAGGCCAGGACTCATTTTGCATGTTTAACATCATGCATAATTTACCTGCAAGTCAGAGGTGCCTAAGCCTGAGGGCTCCTTCCAGTGCTTAATGCAATAGCTGACTCAGGGAAACTGCAGGGCATGAGGAGATTTGTTGATGGGGCTGCTGCATTTTCTTGTAGACTCTCAGTGGATCTAGCCAGTCCTTGAGAGGGCCATTGTCCATGTTTTCTTTAAGGGCAAAATATTAAATGAGATGTCTAAGAGCAGGGTACCATGGTACCTCAGCCTGCACACTAGGGCAAAGGAGCTCAGCTTTTGATTAAACAACTTGCTTTTTATCCAAAATGCAAGGCTGTCCCTTGCTCTACAGCATTATCTTTGAAGAAGGAGCTTAAAATTCCATGTATTCCTAACAGCAAAACAAGCAAACAAACAAAAGCAGAAGTTTTAAATAAAAAAGGAAATCTCATGAGGACCCGAGGTTATGAATATCCAGAGGACATTCCCCCAGGCTGAAAGGGTTGGAAAGACAGCTGACCCATGCACGAGCCTGTAGTCAGCCAGCTTACAAAAACCTGGAGTAGGGAACAGAGGAGATCCTGCTCACAAGATCAGTGAGCTCTTTCCAAAGAGGTGAAGGATCAGGAAGGAAAAAAGACTAAAGATTTTTCAGTGGGGAAAGGAAAGGCCAGAAAAGGGAGAGGGCACTGGCAAGGTCACTGCTAAAGATGGGAGTGCAGCTGCATCTCTGCTCATCCTCTGCAGCAAAACATCAGTGAATGTGGGCTAAGGTAATGCTTTGGAGCTGTCTTGGCAAATCCCATGGGAGTTGATGTGTGTGGGAATTTGCACATTGTAGACATCAGAAAGCTCCTAGACAAGGGCTCTCATGTTGTAGCTCACTGCAAGCTCATGGCACATCAATACCCATCAGGGTTCAGGGCTTATCCCTGTATTTGTTTTGGCAATGTATATACTTAGAGGAGGACATGCTGCAAACAGCACCACAAAATTAAAGACAAAAAATAGCAATATTGAGTTTTTAATAGCAGTTTTGGAGTGCTGTGTCTCTAATGAACAGTTTAGTTTTGTAATGTGATTAATTTGCTGCCACAGAGGATGTTTTGTTAATCTTGGAGGACCTAGAATTGAAAAGGGGGAGGGAGTGGGAAACAGGCTTTTTAAGCCTAGAAATTTAATTGCAAGATAGCGCCTGAAATATAAATTGATACATATAACTGCTTTGAGAGATAAGCATTACTGATGACGCTGGTTTCTGGCAGACAAGATCATCACACTATTATGAAAAAGATACTGCTCTGGGCTTTACTTTGTAATTTATATGGGCATGAATTTTTTTTACATAATTCTCTTGGCTGCTTCTCATCCTGTAACAAGGCAGCACGGCTCTTAAATCTTGTTATGGGCACAGAACTTTGTGGAAGGAAATGTCCAGATTCCCCTTGAAATACACAGTTGTGAGAATCAGGTTTATGATAATATTTTCCCGTTCCTTTAAACCAAGTGCTGAATTCCCACTCTGTACTCTGTTGCTCTCCACAGGCTGGTATAAGTCCTTGCAAAGGATGGGCTTTTGTCTTCCTAGAATAAGGCAAAGCAATTCCCATTTATTGGGATGTAGCCAAATTATCTCATAATAATTAATTTCTTTATTGCTCTTCAGTGTTTGACTTTCCAAGCACCTGGGATTTTGTTTTCTTGGTTGGTCTTTTCTGCTGTCTCAGATGTTCAGTAATTAGCCAGAGAGACAAATAAAGTATTTTCACATCACAGACTGTGGCAAAGTTTACAAGTACCTCTAAAAAGTCTAAGATAGCATTCCCACAGTGATAATGGATGGAATGTTCCTAGGAATCATTTACGCACTGAAGTTGACCTTTTCTCTATTTGAAGGCTTGAAGTGATTATTTTTTCTTAATCGTGACTGCTGAACCATGTTTAAAGTGGATAATTTTGAGCTGACAGCTGTGTGTCAGGAGCTTGTGTCTATCATATAAATCCTGTATTGTAGGTATTTGCAATCTATCATAAACAAGTACTGTGTGGTAAAAAAAGAAGATGCAACTGTAAGCCAACAGAGGCAAACCAGCTGGGTTTACAGTTTTGTCTCCCTGGATTACAAGGGACCCCACAATCAGCTTGTAATTCCTTTTCTTCACAACTCCAAAACCACAGTAACACTAAAAATACACTGCTCTAAATCAAAGCAACCCTGATGGGGGTTGCAAGAGCGTAGGAGGAGCAGAGAGGAGGAGAAAGAACTACTTGCCAGATGGGTTTCCTCAAAGAAAAGGTAGGTGCCTGACCCAGATATTAGAGATATTTTTGCATCAAAAATTTTGTATTGCAACATATGTTTACAAAGCACATTGTTTGATCCCACCCTGTGTAATATTAATCCCACCCTTAGGAGGCAGCAAGAGGGAAAGGTATTTCATTATCATCTGAGATCAAAGCTAGGAAGTGCAAGAGAGGTTCAGATGAGCTACCCTAAGTTTTTCTCAACCTTAGACCAAATTTTAGCTGAGGTTTGATCAGATTGAGTTTATTTCACTTTCTGCCCTGCTTAATTTCAGCTATAGCATGAGGTGCAAGACATAGCCATCTGCAGAGACTTAGGCCTAGTATGTGTATTTCATCTCTGAAAAGTGAATAATGAAACTAAGGTAAGGATAACAACGTTCCACCCCTATATAAAACGTCTTGTAAGTGAACTTCTTTGGTTGTAATCTTCCAGTTGCAATCACAGTCCCTCTTCCACACTGCAGGTTATGTAAAATTATTGTAGGGGGCATAATTTATGGCAATATTTAGTAATCAGATAAGTGGTGTATTCACAGGAAGGAAGACATTATAGCATTCAGCGCTGTTCAGCTCAAAAATAGCTCAGATTTTAAATAAGAAAAAAAAAAAAAAACAAGAGAGGAAAAAAACCTAGGCATGATTGCAGGCACTTACTGACGCTGGGTTCCAGAGCTGTTTTCAGTGATATGCAGTGAATTGCTGGATGATATAAAAACCATTTGATACTTATCAAAAGAAAATCGCAGTGGCTCAAACAGGCCAAATACACTCGAGTGGCCACAACACAGAGCTGGATCAGTGACTCATGGGCAATTATTGCTGGCAGTACCTTCAACTGGTAAGAAACTAAACTAGGAATATCAGCTCTTGAGAGAAAACCTTCCCAAGGTTTGTCAGCCCACCCATGAGTCAGAGGCTTCCTTATTGTTCCCTTAAATGAATATTTAGCTGATGTCCCTTTGAGCTGGCTTAGAGACTCAGAGGGGGAAAGCACCCCCCTGCACTTGCTGTAGCTCAGGAGTGTGGGCATTAGTGAAAGGCAGAGGGCATGTTCAGGGTGAACACTGGTCAGATTTTGTTGGGTGTAGCAGGGGCAGCATGCCAAGGAGATGCAGGAAAATGCTGATGCTGCCTCCCAAAGTGCCTGCCCAGCAGCACTGCATGAAAACCCTTAAACCTTACAGCCCAAGCTTTTATCCAGCCACAGGCTTAATCCTCACCTTCCTTCAGACCAGCTCACCACTGACACAGCTTTGCTGATTCTAGTCCTGAGATTTATTCCAGGAGTGCCTCCTGACCCCAAACTGATCCTTAGCTCCACTGAAGACAGGACCTTTAAAAACAGTGTTAGCACAAATCTAGGTTTGTAAACTGGAAACAGGAAAGTTTGAGATTAGGCATTGGACCAGGGGCAGAGGGGAACTAGAGTTGCTACTGGTGCCTGTAAAGTCTTTCTCCCTAAAATTTGGCTTGGTCAAGTCCAGAAGTAATTTTGGGTTTCATGCTGGAATCAGTGCCAGAAAGATGGGAGAGGAGTTGTGTATAATTTGACTCAGTATATTAGCAGCTGTCCTTCTAACTTTAATGTGAAAATGGCAGATTCAAATAAGAGCTGTTATGAAGTTTGGAGTAGAAGGGGCAAATGTCCATAATAGAGCACTGCCTGGGTTAAGAGCTCTCTCCAGTAAGCACCTAGACATTCATAGGATGGAGATGACAGGGGCCTAAAGGCATAAAAGTAATGTTAGTAATCCTCACCTCACTTTTACCCCCCAGCTGCAGCTGGAATTTTGCTCTAAATCCAGAAATGCCTGCTAGCACTAGTTCTAAAAACGGAGTTTAATGTTGTTTTGGTCTGCGTCATAAACTTCATCTGGAAGCTTTTTTTGTGCTCCAGTGAAACCCTATCTCATCAGCTTCTGATTGCATTAAAAGCAGTTCCCTGAATTCTACAATCCAACAGTATTTTTTTAAGACAGTCTGCATAAAAGCATGTTTTCACATTGCTAAAGTCTTCCCAAATGAGTCGCTCCAAAGAAGGTTTCACGTATTTTAAGACCTCTATACTATATGAATTAGTCATTGAAACACATCCATGTTGGTTGTACTATTGCTACTGTAACTTTTTTTATTCCCTGTGCCATTAATGACTTATCCATGTCCTGAAACTGGGAATAAAAATTAATAATGCCATTATTGAATGTATACTTTCAGCTTGTTCTTTATTCAAATAATATCTAAAAACTAGCAAATGTTATTAGAGGTGCAAGGAAACACTAGATTCTCTTCAAAAGGCTTTTTAGAAACATCAAGTTCAGCCAAGAGTTTTGCATCTCAAGTGATTGCTGAAAACCCAAGACCTAAGTGTTGCCATACCAAGTCTATATTAAAGATTTAACCCATTTCTGTTGATATATAGGCAAAGAATATATTAAAAAGACAGTGTATAGTAAAACTACCCCTTTTGGTTCTTTTATGTGGGTTTTTCTTACCCTGACACCAGTGCACTCCCTCTGACACAACTGTGCTTCGAGGAAACTGAAAAACTGTAAAACCTTCTCTTCCTACAGGAGCTGTAATGACCACTCACTGTAGCCTTCCTAAAGCCAGGAGTTGTATATTTCAAACTGTTTCACTTTGGGGAAAACTGGTCTGAGAAAAAATTGTGCAAGTCCCTGTGTTCCTTCAGTTCACCCAGAGAGCAAAACTGAGACTATGCACACTGTGTCCCTCACTGAGGAATGAAGTTAGAATTGAAGGATGAAATTATGTTTAAGTGGGATTTATTATTATTATTATTATTGCTGTTATTATTATTGTCACTTGTTTGAAGTCATTAAGCAAAACTGAACTAAAATGAACAGGCAGAAAACTAGTTTGAAAGTTCCCAGAATTGTTCATCTTGGTGTTTCAGTGAGGTGTCTTGGAAGAATGACATCTTGGTAACGATTTTTCAGTGGTCGATGCAGGGTGGAAAATTTTTAAGAAGACAAGAGGGAAATCCCTACATTTTTCTGATGGTGGGCTACTGGTGACTTGTCTGTCAAACATTAAACATTAACATTAAAATGGAAATTCTTTTCCCCAGATTGTGTTGATGGAGTAAGAACAGCACCTTGATGAGTTTTCAGCTGGGCCTGTTTTCCCTGTAACCAGCAATGTGCCAGTGATGTTAACAGATCTGTGTTGGGCTGTCTTCAGGGCTCTTTGGCTCTGCTGCTCTGATGTGTTGGCATATGAGCTAGTTCAGTGGCAAAGGTAGATGCACATGAAATCTGTTCTAGTGAACAAGGCCAACAATTAATCTTGGTTTGTTGGCAGATGAAACAGGCCATTGTTTGGAATACCTGCTCTCCCCTTCCTTACTCCACAAAGAGCATCCTCACAGAGGAGTGCTGAATTAGCATTAGCAAGCACAGCTTACAGAAGAGACTACTTCATCATCTTCTCTTGTCATCAGTGGAGAAGCTTTTGTGAACATTGAATAGAATTATTTTAATTCCATACAATTAAGGGACAAAACCACAAGCAAGAATCTCACTGATGCAGAGACAAACACAGACCAAAACCAAAATAAAAGTGGTATTAAATGGCTGCAAAAGGCTCAATGGATAAGCACTCACCTATAATTGCCAAGCAGATAGCAAGAACATTTCTTCAAGCCTAGTTGTTGAAATATTTGATGTTCAAATATTATAAACTCTGCAAGGAATCCCACAATCTTATCCTGTCAATCTCTTAACCTGGATATAATGGATGATAGAAAGGATAAAGAAATAGCACCAAAAAGAGGGCTTGCAGAATAAACATTTTCATCATTGAACAAATAGACAGAAAAGGCTCTCTATTTAATGAGATTGCCCAATACGATATTATGATAATCCAGAAAGGCATGGATGAACCCCCCTGATGTTTAACACAGTCTGAAAAGTCAGTAGAGCAGCATCTCATGGCAAAGAGATACCTCAGTTACTGTGCATCTCTGACTCTCTCATATCATTGAAATTCTTCCCCTTTCTAATGTGAAACTGTTACTCCTTTTGGGGTTTAACACCCTTCTCAGAATTCGTTCCACAGCTGCCGGCTATTTGCCATGTTTCCCTAGGGGGTCAAGGAGAGGTACGTGCTATAAACTATCAGGGCAGACTACAAAGACCATGTTCTTACAGCAAAAGATGGGTTATTCAAAAGCAAAATACTGCAGCAGGAAACAGTCTTAGGGCAATAAATGGGCTACACGTGTGCCAGGTTCTCTGGGTTCCATCTGTTTACTTTTCTCAATTCATGTGGGAAACTCATTTGAGCAGCTACTGTCTCCTTTGATATTTCAGATAAAATGACATTTGACATGTAAAGGAACTTAACAAAGTGTATCTCAGGCCTAGTTGTAGGGTCTGCTCTCCATGATGGATCCAAGAGGATAGTATATTGACAGTAAGAAACACAGGCATTTCTGCTTACAACAGCATTAGGGTAATGGCAGCATATGAAATCCCCTCTTTAAATTTTCATTTGTTTACTTTGGTTCGAGAAATATTAATAAAATTGGCCCACAGTGACACATTCACCTGTCTTAAAGAAATCTATTCATTGTGAATTGTGGGAATCTAGCTAACAGGGAGACAGTTGCAGCATCATGGAACAACGTCAGTGCTGGTCACTGGGGAAAGAATCTGGCATTTACTGCTGATTTTGAAGACTTCTTTTTCCAGAGAGACTAGTAAATGTGACTACACACAGTGTATGATAGTATTCAGATTAAACATGGCAGAATCCAAATATGCCTGGAGATGTTAAAAGACTGGATATGAGAGCAGCTGAAGAACTAACTGCTGAAATTAGAGGTCAGAGTTGTGAAGGAGAATTAGTCACTGGAAGGAAACCTAAGTCCCTTGTTCCCCATGGACTTTTTTCTCTGTAGCACCTGTGGCAGTTTTCTTTCTCTTGTCACCTGCTTTGCATCTTTATATAAAAAGACCTAACTCATGGGAGTATTCCCATTTGTCAGAGTGTAGATCCTAAGATGGGAGAAGAGAGCACTTGGTTTAGCTCAGGAAGTCAGGTCCTCTCAGCTCACTGTAATCTGTGACATAAATCACCAATGTGACTCAATCCCAGCTGCACTATTCCTAAAAATCTCTTATGCCATTTATGCCTGCTGTCCCAGCTGCTTCAGGTAGCACTTTGCAATTGTCTGCTCATGAAGAGTCTGACACATGGGACCAGAGGGGGTCCATCCCACCAGCACGTTGTCAGATCACACTCTCACGTGACAGAATCAGAACCAAACAGGTGGTGTCTGTGGATGCCTCTGATAATTCAGGAGTATGCCCCAATGCACTGCTACAGCCACTTTGCAGGTGGAGGGATTATGTTGCTGGTAAATAAGAAGCATGCTTTTTCTTGTTGTTTGGTCCTTGTTTGTCCTGCTGGAACTCACCACTGGATTTGCAAAAAGGGAACAAACTCATCCACCTTGAAAGACAGCTTTGCATTTATTTATTTATTTTCCAGTCAGTTGCCTCACAAGAAAATTACTCTGTAATCAGTGCAACTTGCTTGCAGTCTACTGGTACCATTGCCTTTGATGTTAAAAAGTTTATTAGTGGAACTGCATTTTGTATCTGAATAATGCATTATTCTGTAGGGCTTCTCTCTATGCAGGCAGTCAGAGGGAACGGGGGAGTCCTTTCCCCTCAGCATCTTTGTATCATCCTTGAAATCTCTGGCTTTTGCATGCAGAAGACTGGGCTTCTTAGAATAAAGCATTGCTTCCAACATGGTTCAGTGTTGACATTCATCTTCTTAATCTTAAGAATTAATTCTTTCTGTCACTGAGGTACTGCCTTGGATGGACACCCCAGAACCACAATGCTTTAAAGAGAGAGCTGGAAGGGGCTCCCTGGGACTGCAGCATCATGCCCCCTGGTTCGACAGGGAATTGTGCCAGACTCTTCTTGCTGGGAAAGCTCCACTTGAAAAGCAGCAAGGATATTTTTCTAGGCCAGTTTAGCCCAGATTTTCAGACCCCCAATAAAAAATATCTCCACTTGTTATGTTCATAAATTTTATTCCAACTTGGTTTAAATTCTCTTAGACAGTTCAAAGTGCCCAGGGATGTGCACTGCACCATTGATGAGGCAAGAGCAATTGCTTCTGCAGTGGCATTAATATTTTCCTATCTCTCACAGAAAATCTTTTTCTGATGCATATTAATTGCATTTGACTTCTGCTTTGTCAGCTCCTTCATCAGCATGTACTTCTGGCTTTTACTTCACCCTGGGGACACGAGCTCCCAGTGTTCTAGGTGACCTCCAGAAAGTTATGGACAGCCTGCTATGCTGGGTAAAAATCTACTTTGTCAAATCAGAGTGAATGATGATATCTTAGGATGTTTAATTCACTCAATTTGGTGAGAGTCCTAGGTCACTAACATGAACTAAAGTCATACTGACAGTTCAGCTGCAGAGTTGAGCTGTGGGTGCAGGTTATGACTGCAAAGTCTGATAGCACAGACAGCAGTACTCAGAGAAAGGTTAAGCTGATGATTACATGCTTGCAGCAGCAGTAATACAAAGCTAGCATGAAGCTCCCTCCTGCAATGAAAGGTTCTTTTCTTTGGTGCCCACAGACGTTTTTGGAAACACAACTTCTCCTTCCCTAAAAGCAAAGCTCAGTATGGTACCATCAACTTGCCATAGCCCCATGCTCGAAGTACTTGCTGCTCCCTGTTGTGCACCACTGCAAAGTTATCCAGACAAATTATCTGTGATTTGCTATCACTTTTCCATTGTTTTAATCTCTAGCTACAAATTTCCACATTTTTGTAAGATTTAAAGCACTAACATAACTGTTCCTTTCCAGTGGAAAGTGAAGTCTCTAAAAGCTTGTGTATCTTCTATCTGCTGTCTTCTGTCATGTTTGCCCATTACCAGTCCTGATAGAAGTTCCCTCTAGATTAAATGTTTTAAGATTTTTTTTGCAATCATTTTTTGCAGTTAAAAAGTTGTCCAAGTAGAGAAAGAGTGAGAGAGAGAGAGACAGACTTGCTCAACTGTGTGTGTTTCAGCTCTTCTGGTGAATAAATTATTTCAATTATTGTCCTGCAAGTGAAAAATGTTGTCTGAATTTTTATAGACTGAATATTCATAGGAGGTGAACATTTTAGCTGTTTGCTGAGTGAATACAAATGCAAACATTAACATCACAGATTCACATCTGCTAGAAATTTCTGGCACAAAGCAAGAGAGATTTGAAGTGACAACACTTTCCCACTTCACAGGGGATGAAAAGCAATGACTTAATTATAATATTTAAAACACCGACAATTAATACTCTGATCAGAATTTCTTTCAGAATTTTAAATTAACGAGTACATGTGGGATGTGAACAGCTCACTGCTGGTCACTCACATGCTGTCTTCATCCTTGCTGTAGTTCTGCCATTTTTCCTCCTGGGAGTTTAACACTGACAAAGCAATTGAATGCCTGCAAGTTACTGTAGTCATGCACAGTAAGTTTAAATCTGCCAGAAAAAAAAATGGAAATTTAAGGCAAGGACTAAGAAAAAACATCTTCAAGTATGGCTTTAATTCTTAAGTTTATTTTCTACTGCAGGTAAGTTTGTCACTGCTGTGTTGGATTGAACAAAATACAGTGGCATTGCTGCCTGACAATTATCTTGGAGGAAAGAATGGCATGTTTAGGGTATTTTTTTAAATATTCAGTTGAATACTTTCATCCTGAGGCTCTCTTGAAATTGTTTCATTCTTGTAGGTTATGCTTTTGGTGGTAAGAAGTACTATTTCAAACTTCATTAAAGCATTTATTGCAATAAATCAGGTCTCCTAGGAGTGCAAACAATTGGGATAAACGATGTGATTTTTATGCCAAAGGCAACGAAATGAAGGGAGGTACTGGAGACAAGACGAAACGGGAGAAGCTGTGGTTGGACCCGAGTGTACCCAGGTTCTGATTCTGGCTTGGATGTCATGCTGTTAGAATCCTTTCCTTGTGTTCACTGATTTTCAGTTGAAAATCTTGATTTTCTTGATTTTAAAGATCTCCATTAGTTCCATGTCTTGAGGATGACGACCTGATTTTTCCCGGCTGTCCTGGCTAAAGGCTGACAAGCATGGAGCATTTCTTATGTTGCCTGCACTGCTTTGTCTTTGTGCCACCTAAAAGCCATGAATAGCACCATCTTTCAAATGCCTACACAAGCAGATCTCCCTTCTCTCCTGCCTACAAATGCCTGACATACCTGAAGCTGCCAACAGTTAATTTGCTGGAGTGCCAGGATTATTTGTTATTGCCTGCACCGACATCCTTTCGTCTCAGGGCTGTTTCTTGATGTATTTGAGGACAGGAACTCTCTTTGGGCTTTGCATTGGCTCAGTTCCTGGTGAAACAACCATCTGGTGTGGGGCTCCTCAGCATGTCAGCGGTGCAGATGGGAAGCAACATTGGATCAAAGCTCTGCATGTTTTTCTCATTGCTGTAAAGATGTTTAATGTAAGGAAAAATGGGTTCCCCTGCAAGGCATGGCTGGCTGGCTCCACAGAGGCAAGAAGAACCCTGCCAAGCTCCTTTTGGTATCTTGTAGGGTAAGACAGGAGCCAGCTGGGTTCCTCACCCTGTATCTGAAGATAGGAGTGTCACAGCTTGCAAGAGCACAGAGCAAATCTGGCAAGGAGGTGGTGACAGGGGCTGGAGGCAGGGGCTGGCAGCCAACCTTCTACACAGTGCCTGGGAACCTCAACTCACCCCAAGTCTCTTCTAAAGGACAGAAAGCAGCCAGGTTAGCATGTCAGGAATATCTGGGTGGAGGTTAAGTCTTTTCTCTCTTTACTATACCCATCTGCCACTGTAGGATTGCTACTAAGTGTGGCACTTTGATTTCAGATGGTTTTTTTGGGTTGCCTGGGTCTTAGGCAATGACCCAGACAGAGAGAATCAGGATAGTGTTGTTCTCTCCTCAAGCCTTGAGTCTTACAACCTCAGACACACAAACTGCATAATTTCTGATTATTTCCTGATCTAACTACTGACAGTTTTTTCCTGTTTGGTAGGACATACACTAAACTTCTAACCCTCTGGGTAGGACTCTGTCAGAAACTCTCCTTTTGGTCCATCAATTACCTCTATCAGCTATTACCACTACTCAGGACCTGGGCCAAAGAAAATATGGTTACAAAGAAACAGAGTCCATTCAAAACCCAAAGATCTCCAGTAATACTGTAGAAGATTAGAGAATATATAAAATTAATGGAAAAATAAATTACTTTATGCATAGATATTGATGCAAGGGTTTTTTTTTTTTTTAATTTGCCCTAATGTGAAGGTCCCTCTTTGAAGTAAAATTAACAGTGGCATAGTACTTTTTGTTTAATCAACATGAAAACTACATGAAATGAAAGGGCAGCTTGATAGACAAGGAAAGTAATTTTATAATCTGAAGGAAACACTAGCAGTAATTAACTGAAGAGTTTTATGGCTTTGGACTTGGAGAGGAAATGAAAATACATAAAGTGAAAAACTTATTTCTAAAAATGTCGACAGATGGGGTGAAATGCCACAACATTGTTGTTGTTTGTGTGACACTTTGAAAAAAGATGGGGTATGCTTCTAATCAATAAAGGGGTATGCTTCTAATCAATAAAGAGCTCTTTTCTGAGAAAACACAGTAAGTCAGACAGGGAACTACAGAGCATAATTGTTTTATTCACTTCCAAATTTGATGCTAGTTGAGAGAAAGACTGATGCCAGTGGAGGCAACAATACATTTTGGGTGGCCAATTATAACCACTGAATTAAAGGTATAAATTATTCTGGTGAAGAAAGAGAATGTTCTCTGCCCATATCCTTGTGACTTAGATTAGCATTGAGCAGAGACACACACAGTGCAACAACCTAAGGAAATGTTTCTCTCTAGAGCTTGTTTGATCCAGCTGAGGCTGGAAAGCAATAAATCAAAGCATCTCCAGCAGATGGCAACTATTCAAATTTCTGCTTTCTTTCCTACATATAATGCAGGATGAATTGCTTGTACTGTTCATCCAGCAGAAGCAAGTAAAGAGGGAAACACAAAATCTCGCTATTAGGGCCTGAAGTCTGCAGTGGCAAAAAGAGCACCTGGCTTCTCGTCTCAGTGCTGACAAAGATGAGTTATGTGATCCTGAGAAAGTAATTTAACTACTCCATGAACTGTGAAGATATAATAAACTCAGCACATAAGACACAAGTGGGTAAAACTCTCATTGTGCCAGCACCCAGCAGTGGTAGGAGCACTAGATAATGTTTCTAGAAGTACTGAGCATTGGCTTTGCAGCATTATTTTTTTTTTTTTTGAGCAGTTGAGCAGCTCAGTCTATTTAAATGGAATTAAATTCATTGACTGATCAGACTTCATAAAACTGTCCATCCAGGCTTTGTACTGTGGGGAGGGTTGTTAATCATAAATGGCAAATTTATTTATCCAAGTCTTGTGTGTGTTTTGGATTGCCTGCATTCAACCTGCAGCACATGCAGCAGACCAAAGCTGCTCCTGCTTCTTCTGTCCACAAACTGCTGCACAAGCGTCTGTTCACTGGGCTTGGTCAAACACCACCAGCAAGTCCTTAGTGTTGGCTTGCTCTGTTTCACATCCTCACAGACAGTGACATGTCCACACTTGACTGTCATTGCCTCTTTTGCACGCCCCACGTGTGTGCTTTGAAAGACCAATCTTAGTCACAGCAGGCAGAGTCTTCTGGAGCATCTGCTGCTTCACTGTCTCTGCTTTGTTACATCTTCTGCATGGTACTGCATGTCTCAGCTCCAAGCACTCACAGAGACTGCACTGGCATTCCTCCAAAGCCCACGGGTGGCACCAGCTGACTGTGGCTGGAGACCAACTTGCTTAATATTGGCACCTCAGAAGCAAGCAAACCTACTTCTTCAGACTGCCCATGACTGAATTTGGTTACTCTTGTTTTATTAAACCCTTTTGTTGTGGCTGTTCACTAAAAAATTATTAACAAGTGAAGTGATTTGGTCTTCATTAATTTACATTCCTGCAAAGATACAAACTACTTGTAAAGGAGCCACTTGTTTTTAAGCCTGGTCCAGGTGTGGGGCAGTGCCCCTGAAGCAGCCTGGGCTGGTGCAGAGGGAAGCATTAATTCATAGCAGGTATACTGTAAGACTGGCTGATCCTTGATTAGGAATGGGTTCCACTGTATTTTAGAATTAGAAACTATTCCACTGTATTTTTCCATGGTGCAGCAGTAGAGTAGCTATTTAACTGCACTGCTTAATTCTGCTGAAAATACTGATGTCTTCATGTGTTATGAAATCTTGAGAGACTGAGTGAACTGTATCTGTATGCAGGAAAATGAGGCTCCTTAGCCCTGAAGGATCATGTTTGATCAAGGTCCTCTAATGCTTTTTCCACTACAATAATTTTGCAGTATCATTTAAGGCAAGCTGGGAAGATCATTTTATGAACTATTAGTTGGCTCATTTGTTCTTTTGCCTTTAAAATCTGAATACCTTTATACTAATAAAAACTTTTCCTCAGGGACACAAATAACTAGATGCTAAATGATGGTAACTTAATTTTGAAAATGTACCGATTGGCCACAGAGTTTCCAGAACCAAATTGTGTTACCACATGTTTTCACACAGGTCACTGTAGTAAATTCTGTAGCAGAGCTCAGAAATAGCAGCTTTAGCAGCACTCACACGCAGCAAGATCTGGCTAAACTGGCTTCTTAAGCAACCTCCCTGTGGTGAGGTCTGACTTTCAGAGCTATATTCTGCTCGTGTAACCAGGACTCCAGAAAACTGGTATTGATTAACTTTGCTTGCACAGAAAAACATGTTCTATTGCTTTCCAATAATGACCAAAACCAAGGTTTCTGCTCGAACTTTTTGCTAAGGTGGGAGAGCAACTGTGATAACACCTCCCGTGTAGAGATGGCCCTGAAGCCTTTGAATCGCAGCCATTCAGTTCCCCCATATATTTGGTATGTGTTGAAGCCCTAGTAAGGTGACTGCATCAAAGTGGGGAAATACTAAATAAACCCTAAAAAATGGTGTTCCAGAAGCTTCATGCAAGAATAATGAGGATAAGTGAACAAGAGAGAGTTCCAGAGACTTTGTGAGTAGACAGTGCTCTAGAAAGCCTAGATTTCCTGTCCCTTTCCTCATCCAACCTACTGGGCTTAGAGCAGTCCTAGTACCTATCTCAAAAGCTCTGTGTCTCAGCAAAGCATTTTCCAGCCACTGATTCTTTTGATCTTTACCCCAAGTGGCACTTTGCCCCCAATACTCAAAAACATCAAAGCACAAATATCATGTCCAACGAAACGTGAAGCAATTGGAGAACCCAAATCCATCCTCCTCCTGGCACTTTGATATTTGCTGCTTCTTGTTATGAGGTTTCTAGATGCCTTGCCAGCACTCTGCCCCCAGCTATCCCCCACCTCCTCACCTCTCAGAGCAGTGCTGATGATTATTTTACTCAGATATTTACATAAATATGACACACTGAGAATCTGAGCTTAGTGCCTTTGCTTTTGATTCATCTTGTTTGGAGGATAATTGCTAAGCTCCTGTTCAGTGAGCTGATGAGGTTATTGTTTGTGGGCACAGAAGGAGTTTTCCAAACATTAGTCTTTTCATTAACATTAAGATGATCTGTCTGGGGTTAGAGAAAAAAAGTGGTTTGTGAAAGGACTATTGAGCAGCACAGGGAGATCTACAATGTCCAGCCCACGTGGCTTCTGGGCAAGGCAGCCCTGGAGAGACAAGAGCAAACAGCACTAACCCTGAGCTTAGCACACACACAGCCTAAATCAGTGTTCTGAATGTTGCACCAATAAGGGAAACAGCATGTCCTGCACCTCTTTCTTCTCAAATTCCTTTCACTTTCATGTTCCCTCTCAGTTTCCTCATTTTGTCTGTATCACTGGTGAGGTGGCTTCTGCTGAGGTGACATACATTGACCACGGACCTGCCACGACGGTGTCCTTCTGGCCCTCCTGTGTCAGAGGTGCCCTGGGAGCACACTGTCATCCTCTCTCTCCAGGGACTTTCCTTCCAGCCAAGATGGAACAGAGATAGGACAGCAGCCAGTATTGTGGTCATTACCTGGCTCCTGCTCTGGGTGCCAGGGCCATAGTGTAGGACTCTGGGCAAAGTCATGTGGCTCTGATGGCTACTCCCTCACTTTAGCCCTGGAAACACCTCAAATAAATTTTAGAAAAATATTTTCTTGTCACAGTAGAATGCCTGGGATTAAATACACATAAGTTCTCCTCTGCCCTCATTCCTATTTGATCTTTATGGCTACCTTGCTAGCCTAAAGTCTTCATCCTGATCTACTGTGACAGGTTAGAACAATTTCTGCTATTTAGAGAATGAGCACTGGGCCCCTCTTCCACCTTTGTCATTTAATTTGGCCCTGAAACCATTGGCCCAGATGATTAAATCAGCTCTGGAATTATGAAGGGTTGGGATTGGCAGTCAAACATGTCATTTTTTTTGTGAGTATTGATGCCATGTTTGTGTACCTTCACAGACCACTCTCAAAAACCCTGGTGTTCTTCTGGGCTGCAGGAAGTGGCAGTAAAACTGTGTGACTCAGAGCTTCTCCAGAGCTCTTCTGATAGAAGCATCCCTGTGTTTCACAGCAAGGAAAGTCACCAGGGGTGATTGGCCTGTTTCTCATGCCTGTGTGCTCTCCTAATGATGAAATTTCTCTGCAGGGAAATTTTGTGCTGGCTGTGCCATCCTGACATTTGCCTCCTGAGACAATACACACTGGCTAGAGGGTGCTGAAATCTGAGTGGGACCAGAAAACATTGCTCAACAAATGCTCTTTATGTGAAGTCCAAGAATGTCAAAGTGCATGAGAGACTGGAAATGTTTAAGATTTTGATTAACTAATTCAAGGTATCTGATGTGCTTTAATGAAGGAGGTCAAGAAGGATGTGGTTTAATGAAGGAGAGAGGAAGAGGAGAAATGCTAAACCAGAACAGGGGCTGTAGAAATAGCTGTCTCAAAAATCACAGTTCTTTCTTGAGTGAACACACTTTTTAAACTGCTTTTTTACCCTGTTCAATTATCTGTGTATATATATTTTTTAAACTCTGTTAGATCTCAGCAATTTCATTAGCAAGAAACACCTGTTTTGGCCCCAGAGGGGAATGCAGGGAGGTAAGCATATCCACTCTGAGCTGTGAGAGGCTGACTTTCCCACTCTGACTCAGCTGGTTTAATACTGAAAAGGCATTTTGCAGTTTCTCTAATTTAGGCTACCACCTCAGTAGACATAGGCAATTGAGACGCAGGCTCTGCTCCAGCTATTTCATGTTGTGTCACAGAGTGACGTCACTTTTCCACTGCGAGATAATGGGTGCAGAGGTAAAAATGTGCTCACTAGTTACACATGTGGGAAGGCTTCGATAATGAATCGGGGAAGTGGCCATGTGGGAGGGCTCTTCTTCTGTCAAGAGAAGTGGCAGCTCCCTCCTGCTGTGCATCAGGGGGGCAGAGAGCATATCCCATGGCACAGCATAAATTCACAGTTGTGATGGGTTGACCCTGGCCCAATGCCAGTGCCCCCATGAAAGCACATTTCCCAGAATGGTTACTGTGAGATGTGACCCAAAATACAGCAAAGCAGGCTCCATCATCTCAGGGGTAAAGGAATACAGCTTTATTACACCTACTATAAACACAAAAGGAAAAGAAAAAAACATACACACACACACAATGTCTACAATGGAAGTTTTCAAAACCACTTCTCCTCCCCCCGCCCTTTTCTCCCATCAACACCATGAGTCAAGGCTTTACCTTCCCAATCCAGCAACCACCCCTCGAACACTCAATTCTCTGTCCAGTACCATCTCTCACTCTACCACCTCCCAGTTCATCAGGAGAGAGGAGTCTCCCTCTCTCACCACAGGCCTCCCCAGGAAGCACGGTCGAACCCTCCTGTGCTTCCATTGGCACACCTGGCAGCCATCCAGGGAAAATCTGCCAGGGTGCAAATCTTCCTTCCATGTTCAGTGCTCTCACCACTGACCATGGATCCAAACTGCTTCTTGGGTGTCCTTTTTTAAGGATGCTTGGCCCAGTTCCAGAAGAGTGACAGTCTCACATTTGGGACAGCAGTCCCCCCCATATTCTTTCCCCTGGGGCCTGGGGCTCTCAGGAACAGAGATCTCCTCATCCATCTCTGTTCCTTCCACATCTTCCTCTGACACACTGCACTCCTCGTGGCTCCCAGCCATCGCCTCCCCCCGGAAACAGTCTCTGAATTATAGAAAGAAATAGGCTCTGTCCCGTGGCTATGCAAGAGAAAAGTCCAGCCAAAAGCCACTCCAATCATCTCCTCCATCCAGGACGCTTCCCATCCTCTGCTGACATTTTCTTACGTACTCGAACTTTCTCTCCACTTGCTCATTTCCATCTAGCTCTCTCTCTTCTTCAGATTAGGGAGGATTAGTGCTTCTGTGGCTTCCATTGTCCAGGAAGGGGTTAAAAATCTCAGCCGCTGTCTGCCAGAACATCTAACTCCCACAGCTGGCTGACCGCGGCTGGGCACCTGCTTCATTCCTTGCCCTCCCCCTTCTCCTCCTCAGCCCGAGGTGCCAGCACAGATATCACACTTGGAGCTGGCACAGACTGTCTCCGTTCCTCTCTCTCTGGGGGGGGCCTGCCCAAAGCACCCCAGGGTCCCTCAGGGCTCCGGCCTGGCCTGCCCAAAGCACCCCAGGGTCCCTCAAGGCTCCGGCCTGGCCTGCCCAAAGCACCCCAGGGTCTCTCAGGGCTCCGGCTTGGCCTGCCCAAAGCACCCCAGGGTCCCTCAGGGCTCCGGCCTGGCCTGCCCAAAGCACCCCAGGGTCCCTCAGGGCTCCGGCCTGGCCTACCTCGGCCCCGGCCGGCCGCATGGCTCACCCCTTCCCCCACCCAGCCGGAGCTGGGCAAGGGAGGTCAGCTCTGATCCCCCACTGGACCCAAAGAGGAAGTTCCCCTGCGAGTGCTCTGCTTTTAACCCCTATGTGTTTTCAAGGCATGTCCAGGTTCCTAGTGGCCACCCCAGGTGCCAATATTCACCTCTGGCCACCGACTGGTTTGACCACCACCTTCCCAAGAAACTTCCTTCCTCGTCAAACCACCACAACAGTGTAAACTGAGTCATAGCAGGGGCTGAGAGAAACCCTGGGTCTGGTGTTCAGTGTGCAGGAGCCAACAGAGCAGCAGAGGGAAAGCCATCAAAACCTCTCATGAGCCCAAAAGCCTTTGCTTGCAGGCAAGGATTTCGGAGTATGGCCGTGTCATAGCAGTGGACTTGTCATTACAGGGCAGAACTCCACTACCCCACAGGTATCACAGGGAAGGCTATGGCTCAGGTTGTCCAGAGAGGTTCTGTCACCTCCATCCTTGGAGTTTCTCAGGACCTGACCTGAGAAACCAAAGCCCTGAGGCACCTGGTGTGATCCAATGATTGGCCACGATTTGGGCAGGAGGCTGGACTGGATGTCTTCCAGTGGTCCCTTCCTACCTCCCAGTATTTAATGATGCTGTGACCTGAGCAGGCAATGCTTGCTGTACTGCCTGAGCCAGTGAGCAAAGTTGCAATGTAATTGCATTTCATTTACTTTGCCAGTCATATATATATATATGTGGGATGAAACACATGCCAATTTACTGCCATTTCTCCTGACTCTTCACATTTCCCTAAAGCTATCTCCACTTCAGGTGTGGAAGGGGAAAACCAGGAATACATGTTTTCAACAGAGATGGAGATGTGGTATCTTAACTTTGAAAAGAGGCAGATTTACAGTAGAAACAGAAGGGGCAATACTGGGGGGAAAAAAGACTCAGAAAAATACATACAGAGACTGTGTGAGAGACTTTATAAATTCAATATTTTCAAACTTTTTCTTGTGGTCCATGTGTACCAAAAGAAACTTCCCTTGGTAGTCTCCAGAAATAATGGACACAAAAAAATAACAGTCCAGTACTTGAGCAAGAGATGTTATTTGCATCAATTTAATCCAAATAAGAGTTTAAATATTAATCAGCTCTCTCAACCATAATGCTGCAATTTGGGGTAGCACAGATGAATAATCTGCACCTGATATGGCATAATCTGCAACACAGTCCATTTCTTAACCCTGAAACCATCTTTTGGAATTAGTTATTCAATAATTTGAATGTTTCTCTGGCATAGGGAACTTCTGCTGTGCAAAATTACCAGTATAGCGAGGGAGGGAACATCTTGAGCACATTACCAGAAGTGAATTTTATCAAGAATTTTTTTTGGTTTAGGAGATGCAAGGACATTTTCAAATAAAAAATGAAAACATATTTGCATTTTATCTACGCTGGGATGTTGATTTGCACCTAACCCAGACCTGCAATATGAATTTGCAAACAGGGAAAGTCATTTGTCATCAGTCTTGGAGGGAAAAGTGAGTTACAGGACACAGACTGCTGGGGTTTCAGAGGTGCCATGGGGCTGCTCCCTCCATGCTTTGACACAGCTGAGTGGCAGATGTAGCTGAGACTCCCCCTTGGCACTGTGCCTCTTTAAGCTGTTTTTTATACTTAAACTAGTTACCACGCTGCAAGATGTGCTTCAAGGATGTGCAGGAGGGATTTTGGTGCCTGGGAGCGCTGTGGGACTGGCTGTGCCAAACACCACTTACACTGGCCACACAGGACTGCCAGTAATTGCAGAGGGCCAGAGACAGTGCTCCATCAGTCTTAGGTCTCCCTTTTCAGCAGGTGAAACGTGGGTCCTGAATTAACATTTTCTGTACACATCCAGCCCTAGAGACAAATGGGTTTGGAACAACACCAGCAGGGTGCCTGCCGGGATAACACTGAGCAGTTCTGTCTTTGGTGAGTGCTTATAAGCAGGGTTTTTTCATTCTAGTTCTCTTAACATCATCCTTTCTGCTTTGTTTTTTTATTAATTCTTGAGTAAATGAGAATTATTTTTACTGCCTTTTACACTACCTCTCACTTCTTGTTAATGTTTTCAAACTTTCACATCTCTGAGAAAGGATTTAAGGATTTTTTTTTTTTTTGCTAGTGGTATCTGAGGGGGGGGGAAAAGCAAATATTTGGAAATTAGCTTATTATGGATTTTTATTCCTCCTTCAGCTAGCAAGTTTTGCAAAGGCTGTATTTGTGATGGACAGTTTACAGTCTTCTAAGATCTATGTGTATTTTTTCCTGAGATGATATCTACATTCAGATAAAAAATTTTAAAAAATAAATATACAGTGTGTGGCTGCTCACTAAAGAGCAGCTAGCTTTTGCTGAAGCCCAGGGATGAGATGATACATGTCAAAATACATACCTTGTGGAAAATGGGAGTGATTCACTTACATTTCTACAGCTGTAAGAGTCAAAGTCTTTGCATGCCCCTTTGATTAATTCCTTTTACAGCAGCATGATGATTACCCCGCAGCAATTTAGGCTGTTCAGTTGGTAACAGATCCAAGGAAGCCTGCTTTCCGACAGATTTGGATTTTTGACTCCTGTATTTTTCCCTGAATGTCTCAGCAGAACTATGCAAGTGTGGATGGAGCAGTGGCCTGTGCTGGCTGCCTGTAGGACAGCTCTTCTCCATCCTTCTGCTGCCCCTCTGCTTTCCACCCTTCCACATGTTTTCACAGGCTTTGAGGCATGTAGTCCTCCCTGAGATGTAGTTGAAATTGTCCTTTGGATTAGAAGTAATCATGTGGGCACTCACAGATAAGACCATTCCATACCTCCTTTTCTTAGAAAAACAGGGTAAGAGAATGTATCGCTGATCAGCAGCATAGAGCATTTGCATTAAAAAACGAGAACAGCTCTGTAATGTCAGGAAAGCAATGTATGCACACAGCCTGAAATGTAATAGCTGGATATCCTCTTCTCTCAGATTTGTTAATAAACTGCATGAAATAGTAATTTATTATAAAATGAGATTGCACAATCTGGGGGCATCACAAA
This sequence comes from Urocynchramus pylzowi, assembly GCA_013397555.1. Lineage (NCBI taxonomy): Eukaryota > Metazoa > Chordata > Aves > Passeriformes > Fringillidae > Urocynchramus > Urocynchramus pylzowi. The sequence goes on along the minus strand of VZRH01005442.1, from coordinate 320,026 downwards.
AGACACCCATCAGGCCTGCTAATGCACTGTCTGCAAGGACATGTTTTTTACTGCTTTGCCTCTGGATGTGTCTGCAAGGCCCCTGTTTTCTCTGATATAGCCCTTTTTTAATATAAATGTGTGTAAGTTATGATATCCAGAAAGAATAAGTAACCAAAATTAGTTATCATGGCAAAATCAGTTATCCATCCATTTTCATTGGCGAATGACAGCACAAATCATTTACAATGGAGGACACTTTCTGTCTCAACATTTCATTACCCTAAAGCAAGGAACACTAGAAGTTTTAGTGTAACAGACAAACCAAAATATTTCCTCCTACCATCATTCAGGGGAATGGAACAGCAAATTCACCTGAATGCTTCCTACTTTTTTTGCAAGGGAACTGTCTCCACAATTTTAGCCAGAGTGGTTTAAATTTTAACACATTTAAATTAAAAAACAAAACAAAACAACCCCAAACACATATTTTAAAGGAACAGTCATTACATCCTGAATGCCATACTTGCTTGTGCTAAACATTAGGCTGAAACTGTCTGCCAGACTTTAAGGCAAGTTGGTGCAGGCTGTGGTCAGAGGACTGACAGGTTGGTGGTTGGGATATGAGGGGAATGGTGGCACACCCATAGCAGCTTCCTAATTTAAATTGTCATTTACTTTACCTTTCACAACTTCTTTTGGAAAGCTATGAATTAACTGTGAGGGTGGTGAGCCACAGAAAAAGGCTGCCCAGAGAAGTTGTGGATGCCCTATCCCTGGATGTATTCTAGGTCAAGTTGGATGGGGTTTTGGGCAATATGGTCTAGTGGAAGGTGTCCCTGCCCATGGCAGAGGGGTTGGAATTGGGTGATCATTGAGGCCCCTTCCAACCCGAACCAATCTACAATTCCATGATTTGTATGTGGCTATTTTCAAACGATAACAATACAATTTGGATTTTTGGAAGCCTAAATATGGTGTGATCTTAAACATCTTTAGAGAAACCTGTGTTGCCATTTTTATGTCTGACTGGCCTCAGCCTTATGCAAAACCAAGAGGTTCTTCCTGTGCTTGTTTATGCCTAGTGTAGCCTAGAGGAGAGTGTTACCAAATGTTCCAGCAAGAACTATTTGTTGTTCCTGCAATGTCACAGGTAAGAGGGTTGGTCTTGGAGGTTTCTCAGATACCCTCTGTTTTTTTGCAGGCTGTGTGAGAGCTGAGCCTCCTGCAATCCCCCAGGAGTCCCAGGACTGTGGGGGCATCCGGGCTGTCTCTGGCTGCTCCGTGCTGGCTCTGGCTCCAAAGACTGCCCAAAGCAGCCTTCATCTTTCTTAGGTGCAGCACATGCAAAGAAACTAATCAGTCCTATCTCTCACTGTTCCTGTCAAACAGGGAAATTAAATCCTTTAGTTCAAAGTGACTGTTTAGAGCACTGACTGTTTTAGAAAAGCCCATTTTTGGGGTTTTGGCGGTGGGGTGTTTTTTTTTGGTTTTTTGGTTGTGGTTTGGTTTTGGGTTGTTTTTTTTTTTTTTTTGTTTTGGTTTTTTGGGTTTTTTTTGGTATTACAGCTTTTTAATATAAGAAAAAGGTGAATACCTCTGTCTCCTTTAGCCTCTAAGAGCAGCCTTGTTCTGGCAGCTTTGTGGCTGGTTGCAGAGCTCAGCAGCTCCAAGGAAAGGAAAAAGAGAGAAGAGACAACAAGGTACCCCAAATACCAAGGGTACCTTGGGTGGTGGGGGATTACCATGTTAAAAGGCAAAACAAAACCAACAGGAAATTCCTCCTGTGTCAAACTCAACTCTAAGGTTTGGCAGCAACTGAGAGTGTTTCCCTGAAATGGAATTAGGAAAAAAGTGTTGCTCTGTGTCCAGCAAAACACACTGTCTTCCCAGAAAGAAGCTGTTTGCTTTCAGGCACTTGCTATCAAAGCTGAGGAAGTAAAATACTTGATTTGCAGAACTGCTCATGTGCTGCCCAAGGCTTTGTACGTGCATCCAGGGGTGCTGGAAACCAATATTTAACTCCCATCAACACCTCAGGGAAAATAGACCTCAGAATTTGGTACACTTACAAAACTCACTTTTCAGACAAAAAAGCCTTTGGATATATCTGTTACTCTTTCATCCGTCGTTTATACTATGGGCCACCATAAAAGTTAAGCAAGCTGTTATTCTTTTGGTACCTTATGGTTTAGAAAACAAAATTAGGTGATATCTTTGGAAATGGCAATAGGAACATGGAGAAACAAGAACCACCTTTCTGTGGGTAGTGGCAGATTCCTAAAAGCACAGAAAGAATGGCTGGAGATCCCAGTGTCACGACTTCTTTTACACAGACACACTTAAAAACATAGTTTTGGTGTCTTAATTTGCTGCACAAAAGCCACAGAAGCAGGCAAGCTGACTAAGAATTAGCTTCAGTATTTGACATTTCTGTGGGGACTCATTAGAAAACCTGTTTATCTTGATCCTTGAGGCAAAAACCGGAAAGGTATTGTCCATCCTAAGCAGTGATGATTTTTTAACTGTTAGCACAGCTTAAGAAAAGATATATTTCATGCAATGCTGGGAGCTGACTGTTGCTCTGTTGGGGATGAATTGGAAACTAAGAGTAATTTGTGTTAAAATTGGAACTTAAGAGTAATTTGTGTTAAATTTAAAAAACACAAAGCCCTATAAGTATTGAATTGGCTAATCTCTATGTTTATTATCTCTGGGTTCAAGCAATAAAAATATCTGCTCTACTCCTGCTCTCCAACTGCAGGGAAAATGGTCTGAAAATGGACTGAAAGGGCATCAATGCTGCTGTTTTCCTGTAGTTACATTCTTTGTAGCCTTGGAGGGGCAGCCAACACAAAGACCAGCCAGGGAGTAACATGGTTAGTCCATGAAGCGAACAGCAGCCATGTACCCACATGCTGGTCTACTGCCCTGTAGGGCCTGTCCAGCTGGGATTTTGGGTGTCTGCACTGTAGGTCTGTTTGATGTAGGTCCTTTCTGTCCATCCAGGACACTGGATGTGCTCCCTTTACACTGGTGCCACGCCAGGATGCTCTCTTGGTCACAGACATGCTGGAGGGATCTCAGGAGATGTAGCTGCAGTGAGCTCTCTATATGGTTACCCACGTGCTTTCTTTAGCTCTGTCAGATCCACAAATGATTGTGGGAAACACTCAAGTGACACTTGAGCTTGGAGAGATTTTCCATTAAGGAAAAAAAAAAAAGTCACCTGGCTTGTTTTGTTTGTGTGTGTTTAATCACCAGTTTGATAAATTTCTGTTAGTCAGCAGGCTGGTCCTGCAATAAGCTGATCTGTGACTTTTTGTAAAGGATACTTAAAAATGTAATGTGCCAGTTTGCACAGGCTCCTCTCAGCCTTTGATTGTGCCATCCACTCGTATTGTTCTGACAGACATACTTGCAATCCAGCCCTGTAATCAGGAGCCTGAAAAGAGGGGCTGCACTGCATTTCCACAGCATATGCCATGCCAGAGCTACTGTGCTGCCATCCGCCAAACCCTGGACTTCATTTCTCCCCATGCCAAGTCAGATAGAAAACTCAGGAAAGGGAAAGGTCATCCATACAAAAGATGTGACATTTATAAAAATGGACAGGTTGGAAGAGGACTTGCTATTTAAGACAGACACAATTAGAGTAGCTTCGCCCCTCCAGGCTCAAGCGAGTGTGACTTTGCCAGAGGAATTGGAAAATGGATGTAGGGACGGTGAGTCTGGGCATGGCAGAATCCACCCACTTTCCCATAAAGGTTTACACCACTGGTTTGCAGTCCATTTCATGTGTTGTTCCAGTAACACCTGGAAAACTCACTGGAGAGCTCAGTGCCTCCATGTAATGCAGCTAAATCAAACCAATCTCTCTTAAACACAGCTGGTTTAAGGAAGCATCACGACAGAGCAAATCTCTGGACACGTTTAATGGAAAGCACTTGGTGCTCCAGAATCCTACCAAGAGCAGCATTCAGCATGTGACTGTAAGAGTGTAGGTGTGTGTGAGACAGGAAAAAGATTGTGGGGGACCAGTGGAAGAAGATACTGCTTTTCTTCCAATTATTATTTTGGATCCATCTGGTGTTTAAACCAGTCTTGCCAAGTCATAAGAAAAAGATCTGCTCTTCATCAGTATTGCTGTGAGTCCCAGCTGATTTCTGTTCATGGATCATTAGGGAAGTGTCTGGAGAGGAAAAAGCCCTTCAAGGACCAGGGAAGCCTCACAACTTTCCACTTCTTATGCTAGGTGAAAAACAATCCAAAGTTTATAGGATTGTTGTATTACTGAAGGTGGTCAGATGTCAGTAGGGTCAGGAAAATCTAAAAAGTCCTACATAGGTAAAATACAAGTTCTAAATACAGATAAGTTAAGTATATGCATAGTGTTTACTTTTGGTCACATAAAAATTTTGTCTAAGCTGACACATATTTATCAGCCTGTCCCAGGAACATATTTTGTTATGCAGTGTAGAAATTCAGGTTTGAACAAATGGTGGTATTTTATATAAATCCATGAGTTGAAATTTAATTTTTAAAAAATAATTGCCTGTTTCTGATGACTATTATAGCAATTATCTGGGGGCAGTTTTTACTTTAAAGACTTTGTCCAAGGATTTTTTTTCAGAATTTTATAAGCAGTCATTACTGAAGAACTGTATCAAATCTGTGGGGAGGCATAGTCAAGTTCATGATAGAAAAATTAGTGGAAACATCCATCTTTAAAGACTGAATATTTCAAAACTTCTAATTTGCCCATCTGACTAAAGTCAGCTTCATAAAAGGTTGTGGCTTTTTATCTCATCTTTTAATAAAGATTTCTCACATTTTTTTAAATTCCAGGAATTGCAAGAATAAACTAGAAAAGAGAAATTACATGAGTGGGTCACTCTTTTCTGTGCTGCTCTTTCCCGGACTGTAGGGCTTTTTTTTTTTTTCTGATTGCTAGCGTGTGTTTTGATATCCTCATCCACTACATGTAAGTTTAGATCAATGTGAGATTTCAGGGGATTGTCTGTGGCCAGTGATTTCATTATTCCTTCATTAGAACTTCCAGGATGAAAATGCAATTTGGAGCATTTTGCCCAGCAGGAATATAATTTCATGTTTTTCACAGATAGTTTTAGAGTTTGAAATTATACCAAATACAAGCCTTGTTCCCCCAAAGGCCAGTTCTGACCACGGTAGCTCACTTCCTCTTCCAGAGGGGACAGGGTGGCTGTTCCAGGTAGAGCCAGTGCAAATCTGAGACAATGACAAGGATGTGTTTCAGGCACACACAGAACAGTGTGGTGCGTTTGAGGATGTGTGATCCAGCAAATCTCAGCCTAAATCAAAACCTCTGGGCATGGGGCCAAACATCTTCCTTTTTCCAGGCCAAACATTTTCCTTTCTCCTCTGATCCGTAAACAGCCTGGAGCAGGGAGGGTGGAAGGAATGTGCACTGCTTGGTGCAGCATCTCCCACTGGGCAGACAATGAGCTCTGCCTACATTCCCTCCAGCCGTGACTCTGCTCCATGGGCAGCCTAGGCCATACAGGATTGTCACTTAGGGCAGCAGCAACACGTTGGTTTTGAAATGAGCTTCCTCTGGGTTTGTGTGCTCAGAGCAATCCTGGGTGATAAAGATGCTCCCTGCCCCCTTAAGTATTGGCACAAGACTGTTCTTTTTTTTCCCCCTAGAGCTTTTTTTGCATGTGTGTTTCAGTGAGTGCAGACATATCTATTTAATCTAGATGATTTAAGACTGACAGGTTGCATTACCAAGAACATGCTTAGTCTCATCTCATGCATAACATCTGTACAAGGAAATTTGCCAGTGCATCATTACAAACATTGCTCCAGGGTAAATGCAGAGGTGGAGGTCTCAGAGGAGAGGCTGTTTGCCTGTGCGGGTATCACTCCTCAGGACCTTTTCACTAAAAAATTTAAGTGCAGGAAAATACTTTGTTCCTTACAGGGACAGAGAGAGTAGGTGAGAAGCAGATCTTGCTCTGGGACCAAAGGGATTTCTGGTGGAGGAGCTAGAAGTTGATGCTGGTGGCAGGGAAAACCCATGCAAACACACCCAGTCAATGCCTACTCACAAAGGACATCCTCCCTTAAGAGAAACAGAGGGGAACAGTGCAGTCAGCAGTATGATCAGAGAGATACTCTACCCTGTACTGTGGGACTAAAAATCTCCTGCTAAGAGAAAGGTCTCTGCTTAGATTGAATCTGTCACAACTGAGCAAGCAGCAGACTGGTGCTCTTGGAAGAAAAATATAACCTGTGGGTGATTAAGCTCCTCCGAAGGAGTGAAGGAAAGAACAGAAAATTTATAAAGGTGTTACTTGGGAGGGAGATAAAAGGGAAGAGTATTCCTGCAGCAAAAATAAACTGCATAATAGATTTAAATGGGAATTTATTATCAAAATTTTAGCGTAGGAATGATCAGTAATATTTGGGTATCAGAATGCCTGTGAGTAACAAGAAGTTTATCAAGGAATAAAGCAAAGAGCCAAATGCAGCTAGTAAAAAACATGATGTTGAAGGCATTTAAGGCAGGAGGTGTTGCTAGAAAGGGTTTCTGTTCTTAGTGGCCATGTAAATAAATAAATAACACTAGCTTCTGCTAGATATCAGGGTTTTTTTTCTCTTCCACATTCATTAAAGTACTGTCTTGTAATGTGTAATGCTGGGGTTTTTTTGGGTGTTTTTTTTTTTTTTTGGATAGTAAATGACTCTGAGCTTTGTTCCCAGCTGTTGTTTGAAGTTTCCAGAGTTTCAAGGAATCCCTGCCCTGTTACTACAGAATTTGGAGCTTTTTGGTTCATTTAATTTCTTGTAGTTTGGGGGTGGGGGAGGCTTTCTGCTACAGTTAGTGCAAACATATGTTGAGTATATTTGTGCATGCCCTGCAAAGATTTATAGAAATAGCAATTTTCCCACTCATTAGTAATGGGAATAATTAATATCCTCTTCTAGGTGTCATCTGCTGTTCTCCAGCACCCCAAGATGAAATTCCTTTCTAGGAATGAAGCAGGTGAGGGAACTGTTTCTCCTGGGACTATGTGATATGCAAAAGTAGAAAACATCTCTTCACACTTAAGACAGGTCAACTCCACTGATACCCAGGACTTACCCATGGGTAGGAATCAGTTTGTGATACTTCACAAAAGTAACATAAACATCTGAATCTGTTAAAACCCCCTCAGATTTGGCTGAGGGGCTGGCTGTGTGTGTAAGTAAGTAAGTAAATTGCTGCAGGACTACCAAAGTCCCAGGAGGAATACTGCTGCTGGTCTCCCCAGTGCATGTACTGGCTGGCTGGAGTATCTCAGTAAACCAGCTCTTATTTTGTAGCCTAGGATTAAGGTGTTGAAAACAAAAATTATCTTTACAGTATATTCCACCAGTGACTGTGATGAATTACTGAGTCCAGTGTGTATTTTTAAAGTGAAATTCCTGGGTGTATTTAACATATATTTAGTATGCATTAGTTGAATATTTGATAACTGGAGGATTTTTCATTTTTCACTGATATATTTTCCCTGCAAAATAAGTATTTAAATATAATGCTATTGAATTCCTATCACAATAGTTGTCTCTGTCTTAATGCTGATAAGAAATTTAATTTACCTCTTACAGCCTTCTACTAACCATGATAAAAACTTATTTCAATAAAGTGGATATCATCTCCCTAGAATAGCCAATGCTTTCTTCTTGGTAGGCAGAACTGGTGTATAATTTCTTTTCAGCCACCTTTAGACGCAAACAGAAGAATTTTCAATTAATTGCAACTGTCTTGGCAAATCTGATCTTTCTAGGCAAGCCAAGACTGTGCAATAGTCTCCACTAAAGCTGCTGCTGAGGAAAATTGCAGACAAAACATATAAATTGGTTGTTAATTGTGTGCTTGATTGGTTAAATTGTGATATTGTGCACAGTTCCTATTATTTTACAGAGGAAGACAAAAACCACAAGGCTTGTGTGTATTTACAGGAAGCTTAGAAGGATGACTTGAAAGGGGAAAAGCCCAGCAAAACACTAACAAATCCCTGCTGTGTTTCCAGTTCTAATCTGCCATATGTACATCAAAAGGATTTGCAGTAACTGATGTGTTAATTATTCTACTGCAAATATGTCAGGAAACTGTGCAAGTGATAAAGACAAAAGGTATATGATTTTTTTTGCAGTGTTGGATTAGTTGATTAGATAATGATTTCAAACCATGAAATACTTGTATTTTGACAGTCACTTAGCAGTGTGTCTTGCTACCCTACTTAAACAGTCAGTAAATCATGTGGTGACCCAACCAGCATTCAGAGTGTCTACAGAAGCTGCATGTGGGAGAAAGAAACTCTTAGTCCATCTTTTTGTACCCTTTGCAGCACATCTATTTTTAAAACCTCACAGAGGACTTTGCCCCTGTCCTTTTCAGAGCACATACACGTCAGCTCTGCTTGTCACTTTTATTTTCCTCTGACTAGAGTAACTTGTAGAGGGAATTCAAGAAGTAAGCAGACAGCCGACATGACATGAGCACTGTCAGGCAGTGATGGCAAGCAGCTTTAAGCTGTGCTTGGAAATGGGATCGGTTTTATTTCCTCCTCCCCAAATTTGTCTTAGTTTTTTTGGGGGTTTTTTGGGGGGTTTTGTTTTGTTTTGTTTTGGAATTTTTTGTTGGGTTTTTTATTGACTTTGAAATTCTGCTCAGCATTTTATTAGAAACATTTCAAAAATCAAGATGTCCTGGAGAAAGTTAAGAGAGGAGAAGCAGAAGCACACTGAAACTGCTGAAAAGATGAGGTAGGGTCTAGCCCAGTGAGATATGAAGGGTCTGGCCCACAAAAGGTGGCTTTGGGACAGCAGCAAAACTGCTCTGCAGCCTGAGTGCACGGTGAGGAATAACAGAGTTGATCCACTGGTTGGTGCCTGTGCAATTGCCATTGAACCCACAGTGGAATAGGAGTAGCACCCGAATGAGCAGCCAGGCTGAGATGTGCAGTGCAAACAGGGTTTTTTGGGTGTGAGCTACTGAATGATGGCCACAAGTTACTTGGGTGAGAGGATGCGAGTCCTTCCCAGCCATTGAAAGTCATAGAGGTATTAAACTGGTGGGGTTAAATATCTATAATTGTATGGAGAGAAATGAGCAATTGGCAGCCAAGCAGGAAGCTCTGGACACAGTTTATTGAGTACCAGATAGATTTCTCTGGACCTCTTAGAGCCATGCACACAATTCCTGCTCCCCTGGTTTAGCAGCATGTGTTTCCTCACTCCCATAGACATCCTGAGCGTGTCTCTCACTGGTCACAGAGGATCCCTTCCCTGGGCACAGCCAGCTCCAGTGGCATTTCCTTTTTCTTCTCACAGCTGGCTCCTGATCAGATCTGCTCTGTGTGCATGCACCCAGGGCAGGGGGTGTTTTTGCTCATAATCACTGTGCAGATGGTGCCCAGTTGCTCTATTTAAGCACTGTGGGGTATACATGGGCACAGCCACCAGCTTTACCACAGCTGGTGCTGAGAAATCAAAGCCTTGTCCTGCCTGAATGGGTAAAGAAGAATTTGGCACCCACTGCAATCCTTCTCTCTCTTGCCCTGTCTCATAACAAAGCCACATCTACTCCTTGCAGGCCATTTCCTCTTCTGAGAAACTGCTTCATTTGGGGGAATCTGGGAGGAAGCAGACCCTGCTCCTCCTGCTTTCTTGCTCACTCATTTCACCCTAGCGTGCAGAGATGGACAATGTGAGATCAAATGCATTCAAGGGAACAGGAAGCTGAATGCCTCCTGGATACTTTATTAAGATATGTCACTGCCTTCATAAAACCAAGGACTGAGAAAGAACACAGGGGTTTGTAATGCTTTCCAGGGAAACTGAATTTAACTCGACCCACCCAGCCTGGTTACACTTCACCATACTGCTGGGAGGTGTGGTTCTGCCGGGCTGAGGCCAGGAGGGTGTGGTGCCTGCACCCCCGGGATAAATTAATTATCATTAATGCAACAACAGAACCTTCAATTTAGGCGTGCAAAGCCTGGGCTATAAAATCCCTCAGCTCTTTAGTACAGCCCTAGCCTATGCTTCCTCCTTTGCTCTCCTGGAGGAAGGCTGCACCCTCCAATGTGGTTGCAGAGGGCTAAACCCCAGGTACCAAGATTAGCAGGTTATGATGGTTCTGAGTAGCTTCCCCTGAGTGGGAGCAGCCTCAGCTGGCTGGGGAGGACAGATGAAGCTGGGTGGCTGCAGGGCTGTGGGTTAAGCAGGATTATATATCCTGGTGTGGGCTGACCTGTCTCACACCTGCCTCAGTATCGATTGTGCAGGACAAGAATCTAATCTGGAGACAGGCATTGTTCATACCTTTGATTGCTCTTGGCTTTGTAGACAATAGAAAGACCCACAGATGAGAATGTATGCAATATTGCCATTAAGATGTGCTCTGTAACTACCTAATTCTGTTGCTTATGGGTTGCTTCCAGAGTGCTTCTTTCCTTTCCTTGGCCATGTGGGTTTAGCATTAAGTCCTTTATTTTTCCTGCCTAGCATCTTCTGGCTACCTTTCCAAATTGTGATTAGCTTTAAACACTTGCTTAGCCATCCTTGACACTGAGCAAGGCTTCTCTCTTCTATCTTAACACTCTTTTCTCCTCTGACAGCAAGGTAATATATTTCTCACAGTGTCGTATATGATCCTCTGAACTCCTCAGAAAACATTTCTTATTGCCATCAAGACTAATGGTGCTTACAAGCTGGATTTTTTACATTTAATTTTACTAATCTCCCCCTGTTTCTCCACTCAAAGCTGCAAGCTGCCAGGCTGTGATTGGGGAAAAAAAAAAAAGCCATTAATTTTATAGGCCAGGTTTATAACCAGGTTTGCTGAGGTTGTACCTGTAAATGCAAAACAAGCTTCAGTGCAGAAATTAATCTGGGCTCACCATGCAAACAGCTGTATGAAATACCTCGACTTGGAAACTTCCCCTGTGTCTCTTCTGCCTCTGGTCCAATTGATTGTGCAAATGCAGCAGATTCCTGCTCCAGGAATAAAAACCTGAGCATCCTGGTGTTGTGATGTGACTACTTGCTGGGATGCAGCAGCCACCTATGCCAGCCTCAGAGAGCTCAGCCTTGAAGAAGATCAGACTTTCTTCCTGTGGCTGGAGGAATCCTGCAACACAAGCCTTCGTCAGTGGCAAACAGTGAGGTAAAAACTTGCCGATGAGTCATGCTGAAAATCAATATTTCCTCTGCAGTTAAATCGTAAGGAAGATGGATGTCCAGGGTACATTGATCTGAGCATAATCCATGCTGACATACTCCCTTCATTCCATGGGAATATATGGTGGCTTAGTCCAGAGAACAGGCAAGTGGACTTCAGTGTTGGCACATTCACCTGCGTGCTGGCACTGTAGATTAAAGGACACCTCTCAGGCCCAAAGATAAACCAGGGACAGTGTGATGGGGTCCTTTGGAAGGAGAACATGGCAAATGAGGTAGATGAAATTAAGGCTATTTTGAGGAAATCGGGGAACCTGAATATTCCAGAACTGTGATCAGGCTGTTATTCATTCTCTCATTAAGCTGACTGGAGTTCAAGTTGCTGGATTAAAAAAATAACTTTTTGAAGGCATTTATTGGCCAGACACATTCCTTGAACTAGCTCAGTATGTGACTGCCCAAGGAGAGAAAAGCATGACTGAGGAGGAACAGAATGGCAATGTCATTTGAGCATAGCTTCCATGCAGACTGGCTTCTCTTGAGTAAGAAATAGCCAGCTTCAGAGAATTTGGACTATTCTTACCATTACAATGTTTAAAATGGCAATTGTCTCATCTTTTCCCATTCATGTGCTCCATTTTGCTTAACAGAGAGCAAACTTCAAACAGCAATTCGCTCTCATCCCTTGAATGAGGTTCAAGGCAATGTATAAATCATGGATTTGTGATTTATTCTTATGCTATCACATGAAAATTCAAGCTCAAATCCCTATGGAGAGGAGGTATTTTACGAAGAAATAGCATAAATACGGCCAGACCATGGAAGATGTTGTCCTTGTCCATGGACTACAGGGGCATGTGATTCATGGGAACTGCAGAGGATGAACTTCAGGGACATCATGCTTTCTTTGCTGTAGTGCAAGCACAGAGGTCAGATTTTAATACAAAAGGTCTTGACATTTCCCATTCAAAAGATTCTGTTTCAGACCAGTAGAGGGAGAAATCAGGCCAAAGGCATGAATTTATTTTTTTTATGAAGATTTATGGAGGGGGAAAAAAGTCTAATTTATCTCTATAGTTAGAGTGCAAGAACAGTTCTCTGGGTTGCTGCTGGTTTCTTTGCTGGTGCCCTTTATTATTCCATTCAATAAAAAGCTAAAAAATAGTAAGCTAATAAGTAATATACATGTTATATTTTCTTGACTGGGAAAAAAAATGACAATTTAATTTGAGAAGCAAAGTTTTAGTAGTCAGAAGCTGAAAAATGCACTCAAATATTTTTCAAGGTAAAAAGAAACTATTTGCACATATGAAACACTTGCTGCAACTCAAAAAAGTTAATCTTCTGAAAAGTGTGTAAGTTGTAATGTCCCAGAAGACCATTAAAGAGTCTTTGAAATAATAAAACATAATAATAATCAAAATAGTAAGTGTAGTCATGTATGGATTTTGGGAAGTGATTGAAATTATCACTCTTATCCATGATAGATTTGGTACAGCACAGGCAGAGAGGGGTAGAATAAATTGCACATTTAAACCCTACAAGAGAAGGAACAGGCATTTAGGGGAAAATCAACAAAGTAATCAAACCCAGAGATTGTCTGAGACTCACCTTTTTGGTGCTACTGTTTCAAATGTAGCTGCTCTGATACAGATTCAGATATCACTCTCCTAGCACAGTCCATTCTCATTTCCTTGTAGAAACGGATGTGACTGTCATTTCCAATGTTGTGTTCTTTCCTTCCCTTGGTGTCTATAATATGTGCTGCAAAGTGTCTGAATATGATTGTGTTTACTTTAAAATGCAAATAATATCAAACATTAAGAAAAACTTTAAGCAAGCAGCATGATTTCACAGCAGAATGCAGGTGACTCTGTGGCTCTCAGGACTGGCTCCATAGGTAAGACAATACCTTTGGGAAGCTCTGTCCCCTGCCAGGGCCACAACAGGGGAACTTCAGAGGAATAGTCACCCTTGATTTTTACCCCAGAGCCTCAGAGGACCTTTTATATCCTACCCTGGGTCATTACAGACCGGGAAGAAAAGGATGAGATGCTGTGCACCATGGTAATAGCAGGGCTACATTGGGCTTCAGAGCTGCATTGTGTGTCCTGATGTTGTTGGAATTTCTATAACAAGGCCAGAATACTGTTCACTGCTTTGGGATGGAGCCTCTTAGTGAAAAGGAGATCCTGTGATTCTGGATTGGAATGCCAAGGAGGAATTGGACTCTGGTCCAAAACAATGGTATGACTTCTCCAAAAATGATGTGTGACTCCTATAAAATGAGAATTTGTTGCTGCTGAGAGCTCTTGGAAATGTTTTTAGGGATTTTTTTCTTCCCATACATCTTTACAATTTTGTCTTTCCTGAGTTCAGCTTTTGATGGATGAACTGGTCTCAACCAGAACCTTGGCTGTTTCACTGTTGCTTTTATCTTGTATTGCTGAAACCAGCCTTTCAGATAATTTTGAAATACTTGAAATAATAAATTTAAGTAGTCCCATATGTGAGTAGTAGTCCTGCAAAGTAAGACACAAGTTATGTCCCAACACAGTCACACAAGGGAAGTTGGAAAGGTGTGAGTTTATTTCCTGCCTAGAGAAACCACTGACTGTAGTCTCTCTCATCAGTTATTATTACAGTACTGTCTCTCATAACATATCAGGCACAGTGTAAGCAGAGATAGGAAAATTGCAGATTATGTGATTTTTATCTCTTCATCTAGTCAGTGACTTTAAAGAGACACTGAATGAGTCTGTAAAGACAACTCATGTGTGCATCCACAGAAGAGAACTCTCTTGGTTAAGATGCCATATTAGCTACAACCTATTGGGAAAAGATTTTAAAAGTTTTAGCAGATAACCTGAAATCTACAGACCTTTCTTTATCTGAATGGCAGGATCTGTGGTCTAAAGTTAGTTAATGCTCCAGTGAAGATTAGAAGAATGGATTCCCCTGTTAACAACTGAACACAGTCCACTGATGTACTTCCTTTGTACTTCATTTATAATTTCTGTTTTCCTTTTCCCTGAGTTCCTGAGATTTGAGATATCAGCTTCCATGAGTGTGTGCATCTGACTCCCTATAATTTTCTCAATAAGTAGGAATGAATGTTGAGATCCTAGAGCTGGCCACCAAAGCTGGTGCTCATGTCCTGCTCCTGAACTGCACTTGGTCAACAGACTGAAGGAATTTTATTATTCATGTAGCTGGTAAAACCTTATGTATTTCTGTCTTATCAATAATTCTTCCTTATCCTCCCCATCTGCTGTTCAGAGAACCTCACTTCACTGATAAAACTGTATCTAGAGCCTAAAGGGATGCTGAATTTTCTCTGCTCATCCCTCTGCATTCCCCTTCACTTCTCCGCTGGCAAAATATCCCCTTCCACCAAGTGGAGAACCTTGATGATGCCTTTGAGAATAGAGTAATTTTAAATTCTTTGGTATTTCATATGGAGATGTTTTAAATTTTTTATGCATGTAGTAGAGATTAAGTTGCAAGTAGAGATTAGATTAAGTTGCAAGAAAGGGCAATATTACTTCAAGTGAAACAAATGAACCTCAGATAAAAAAGCTAAAGTCTTACAGCAACACTGGCTTGACAATTTATTTGATATTCTGTTTGATGGTTTGGTTTGGGGGTTTTTTTCAAAGAGTTACAGCTTGTGGTAGAGCTATTTGCATCAAGTGCATCAACAGGGTATTAAAAGTGTAACTGAAACTATTCATGTTAATGCCATTTAATATAGACCATTGAATAGTTTAGAAGTAATGAAGTCACATAATGCTCACGGTGTATGCTGGGTCACTACTAGTAGTTGCTGTGGAAACCTTACTGTCTCTTCTACCACAGCAGTACACAATTGTAGCAGGTTTGTTTTTTCAAGGGTTACATTCCAGACCATTTCAGAGAAAAATAAATATTATTAACCTTCACCAAAGGTAGTTTCATTAAAGGAGAGCAAATTTCTCACCTTTCTGCGACAGGTGTGGTAAAAGGAGTGTGGCTGCATTTCAGATGCCACCTCAGGACCACTCCAGCTTTGCTGTTCATGCACAAGGAAGTAAAGCTACAGAACCAGGAACACTTGAAGCAAAATGGGCTGGAATCTCCAGTACGAGGTATGGGCCATCTGCTCTTCCAGAAATCAAGCCATCAAGCAGGGATGGCTGTAACAGCTTTATTGCCCATTGATGGAGGCCTGTTCTAAATGGGTTTGCATACAGGGAGGATTCAAACAATGCCAACTTGTTACAGGGAACGTGGTAGCACATGTGCAGCACACTGGTACCAACCAACACACAGAAAACTCCTAGAAGAAACCTGCCCAGGAAGGCTGTTGATGACCATGCTCTTCCTAGGTGTATTTAAAGAAAAACACTGGTTTGCAACTTAATATTTACTGTTAAGGACTAATGCTTGCCCACCTGGGCAACCATCCTGTTAGCCTTCCCAAGTCCTGCTGTGAGGGCCACAGGCATCTTTCCTGACACAGATGCTTGTCAGCAAAGAGCTAGTGCATCAGAATAATTCCTCATAAGAATGACCACAAGAAAACAACTGAGGGCTTTCAAAGTGAATGTCAAAGGGTTTTTTAAATCAAAATGTTGCTGGAATAAGATTTGGCTGTAGAGCTCTCTGTTCCTGGTACCACAGATGGTATCACAATAAGACTTACTATTCTCTGTGCTAGACCCTATTTCAGTAAAAATTATCTATAATTGTTTTAATGACTTTGTTAATGATTCACAGATATCTTATATGCACTGTTTACTCATCTGTCTTCATTACCCCATGGCCTGAAGTGGAGATGCCATCGTGGAGAACAACAATAATTGGCTCCCATAGGAAAATGAACAGTTCAAGCTCTGCAATTAGAGACTGGTCTCTCCCCTTAAATACTTAATTAATAGATGTGGGTATTCTAGGTTTTAAAATTCTAGTGACTGTATTTTTATACATTCACCAGGAACTTGGATAAGGAAATGAAGCTCAGTATATAAATATTTGTCTGGAGTGACACACCCTACTGGTGTGTCTGAGAGCTGAGAGTTTCAGAGCTGAGCAGGGAAAGAGGACATATGTAATCTGGGCCTGGGTCTGCTGGAGGGCTGCTGTATGCCAGTTTGCACACTGGAAATGTGGTTCTCATAGGAATTACAAAAATGAGAAATTCCTGAAGTCTAGCTCTTGCTAATTTGGGCAGAGTGGAAGGAGTTAAGGCATAAGTCTTGCAGGGCTGATGCTGGTCTTGCAGAAGAAGAGTGCATCCGTGCAGTGCCTGCAGCCCTCTGCAAGGACAATGCAAGGTGAAGTGACATGGTCCTGTCAGACACAATACCTTTAAAATAAGATGGAAAAGTAAAACGGCTGATCTGAGGTCCCAAGGCAGATACAGAAAAAAGAAACTTGTGTGTATTTGGGACAATCCCTGGAGGATTTTATTTGAATAAAACCACACAGTCATTTCTGCAGCTTGTGACAGATATTATCCTGCTCCAGTATATCCCATGTTCTTTTGGGGGTAAATTAAATGAGAAGAATTTTACTTTGTGTGTGAGAAAACACCAAGTAACAAACTGATTATAGAAAATCCAGGGAGAGGAATTAAAGCATTCATGGGGTAAGCTCTTTTTGAAACAAGCACAATGTATTTTCTATGCACTTGCTCAGAACAAGCTCAAAGGGTACTGAACATAATCAAGGCATGTGAGAGGTTGTGCAAGAATATGTCAAACAGTAACATGATTAGATGTGCCAGCATCCAAGACATCTACTTTCACAATACTTTGTGAATATACTTTTTCTTTCAGTCTTTTTCTGGAATAAGGTGCTGGTAGGCAACTTTCTTTTAATTGCTTTGACTGTTGTAGCTATGCATTTGCCACTAAGCTTTGGGTTTGGGAAGAGAGAAACTACCTTTCTAAAGAGTCATTGTGGAAATAGCTTTTGTTTTCTAGTTTTTATTTTAATGTCCATCTCTGCTAGATGTATCATGGAGAAAAGATTCTCAAAATATGTGTTACTTCTGCTCCTGGGTAAACCTTACCAGTCAGTGTATCTAACTAACAAGGCTCAGAAACATTAATGAACTAGCCTGTGTCATTAGCAAAGAGCTCGCCTCACTGTCACCAGGCATTTTTGCTCTTTGCAACATTCATTTTTTCCTCAGCCATGCGCTACTGATTCTGAACAGATGAATATCACTGAAGAAGGGACTTCAATGTAAGATGGCTGCATAAAAGTTTTGTAAATGTGGATGAAATTGTACCTATTTCCATACAAGGGTCTAATGGGAAGGGGAAAAAAGTGAGCAAACTTTTTCTCTTTGAAAAGATGAATTTTCTCTTTGACTCAGAAATGTTCAAGTTCTATATCCCCAAACAATTGGAAAATTCAGCCGATCTGGTTTTGTAGACCTCATTTCCATGCAGAAATTACTCTCAGGATTAGGGTTTCTTTAAAAAAAAAAAAAATTCTGAAAACTACTTTATTCAGGATGTACTAAAATATAAGAAGTTAATAGAAAGTATTTTAGTTTTGACTAATCTTCCTTAAAGGAATTCACTGGTTTTGCACTGCCTAGGATTTTTAAGACTCTGTTCATAAAGATTTGTTTCATCATTGCCGTGGTTTTGCTTCTAAAATGTAAGCATAGAATTATATAATGTATACTCTATGCATCTGAGGCTACTTTTCCGTATAGAGTCATAATAAGGGACAGAAAAGCATTTAACACTATCATCTTCATTTATCAGCTTTAGCCAAAGGCAGTTGGGTTGATGACAACTTATATTTTAATAATTTCAAGTAATGAAAAACTTCAATTTATTTGAATAAGAAAAGCATTTAATAGGTCTTTTTATGAAAAACAACCTTCTAGAGTGTATTCTTGTAGTCTGGCTCTAGGTATCAGAGGTGTTAAGCAAAAGAAAAAATTCCTGATGATGCTAGAGAATTGAAGCAATGAACTCAAAAGAGAGCTGCAGGCATAATAGTTTTAGATGGGTTTGTTTTAAACCCAAAATTTCACAGCTGTCTGTTGATTCTGGTACAAAGAATTCAAATGAAGCTGAAAGAACATATCACTAAACACAAGAGATCAAGAGCTAAACCAACACTCGCTCCTGTTTGTTCAGTGCTTGAATCTGTGAAGTCAAATCTGCCTTAATATGAGCATTTTCCTGTTTAGTTGGAGACTTGCAAGGCTTTTCTTATTCCTCCCCTGGGCACCACAGAGCTTTTTCTCTTTTTTTCTTTTTAATTTGTGGAGAAGAGAGTGGAGCTGAGCCATAATAAAGATGCTACCACATCCTCAGTGCCACTTTGCCCAGGACACAAATGCAGGTCTAAAGAAAAGCATCAGTGGACCACATCCCTCCTGCTGCTTGCTTGTCCTCGGATTGATGACTAAGAAGGAGTTATTGCATGAAAGGTGGGGCTAAATGAAGAAAAAATAAACAAAGAAACAAAAAAACACCCCCTGAGGATGAAGGACATCCTCACATTGTTTCATGTGTTTCAGCCACTGTCAAAAAATGAAGTTCATCCTTCAGGGAAATTGAAGAAGTCACCACACCTTTTTAAGAATTTTCTTTTTACTTGCAGAAATGTAGGAATTTAATGTCCTTGCCCATACCCGTTTAGTGACAGTCATAAGGGAAGAGCACTGAAAGAGTCTTCATTTCTTTGCACACAGCTTCTTCCACAAGCACCTTCAAGCTTGCATTTATGCACCCTGAAAGAATGAGGAAATCTACAGTATCAGCAATACAGCAGCATCATGTTCTCTTCTACAACTTATTAGCATTCTGATTATTCCCATTCTTTCCAATGATCATGGAAAGAATTTCCCTTACTAATTACATAGTTTATGTTTTTTTCTCTACCATCTCTCTTACTAATTCATATTCCTGTTGATAGCTTTTCATTGACCAGAAAAGCACAATGTAAACAAAAAAACCCCTCCTTTCTCTCCCCACACTGGTCATAAATTGTTTTTTCTGCATTAGGTACAGTTTGTCTGCAACTGTTTTCATCCCAGTGGTGAGAGTTTGATAAATTTGTTTGAAACTTCTTTTCAAAGTGTTAGCTCGCCTAAGTTCTACTGCTGCTAGGTAAATACCAAAATTTCCTCAAGCTGTCTCCTTTACTAGAGTAGGTATACAATCCTAATCCTGTCTTCTCTCAGCTTTCCTTTTTCTCTTTTCACACTTAGCATTTATCAGAGCTCCTCTGTACACTGTGAGGCTTGTGGGTCCAAGCATGGCTGTTGAAATCTCCAAAGGAAAGTCATGGCAAAATGTAATATCAAATGTTATGCCCTACAAACTAAGTACTGTTAAAAATGTGTTCATTCTTTTCAGTTCTTTCTCTTCTTACTCAATGGCCTATGAATAATTTAAGTATTTTAACTTATTTATCATAATACTCTATGTTTTGCATAGACACTTTGTAAAATGATTTATGTTTATGAAGTTCTTTAAGACCCTAAGATAAAAGGTTACAATGGCTTTCAAGTTATTACCATCAAATTATTGTTAACTACACTTTGTGAAAATACTCTGATGTCTTAAGAGATCAGTTGAAATTAAGAGAAACTTAATTACTTATTACTGTCTTCATTTGCTGCCCTGAGATACCAGTAGGCTGGAATAAATTCATAATTGGTCCCTGTGGCTAACATAGCAGCTGGTGGCTTTTCAGCAGGTACTGTCCATATTTGTATCTCCAATTTCCCTATTAAAACCCCTATTTTTATTGAGAAGGTTGGGACACTCAGAAAGCAAACTTTGCAAAGTCCTCCTGGAGTGGTGTGTGATTGTCAATAAATAATCCAGCATGACTGTGCACATTGGCTAGCATCATATTTCTGCATCCCCCTGTGTATCCTCTGAGGGGACACCAAACCAGCAAAAATCTTATTTTCCTCAAAACCAACTTATTTGAAGGTTTTGCAACAATCATATGCTGTACAAAAGATGGCCAAAACTCCTGATCACATGAACTGCGCTCCAAAAATCTTCCTATGACTAGCAGCCCCATTCCATGGATGCTGAGGGCAGAGGGAAGTTCTTTGTAGAGTGGGACCTCCTACCCAGAGCTACTGCTGTCAGGCTAAGGCAGGGTCCCACAGATCCTGGCAGCAGCCTTTCCTGACCCCCTCACACCGTGCAGCCAGCTGGTTACACAGCACAGTTGGGAACAGCCTGAAGAGTCACCTGTTGGCCACTGCAGCCTTGTAGCCACAAGTTATGGCATCAGTGGATTTAGAGCTGAGCATTCCAAGCAATACCAGCCTGCTTATTTCAGTCTGCATTTGGATGACTTTTTTTCTCTAAGGAAAAGGCTGTATTGTGACAAGAGAAACTTACCGCCAAGAAAACACATTATTTTCTTGTCCTGCACCCCATTATTACCAGATCTGCCTCCCATTTTTTACAAGATTTCTCCCATGCTGCTGCCTAAACAGCACCATGGTTGCTGTTACTACAAGATGTGTTCCCTGGATCCAAGTTCTTTTTTGCTTCTCTCCACACTGAGGTAATTATCACTGAAAAATTGCATGCTCTGTAGTTTTTCCAAACTTTTGTGAATATATGGAGAACTGGGAATTTCAGAGCTATAGGATGTGAGACAAGCATGCAGGGCAGTCTTCTTTCCCTGATGACCGCTCACTCTTGCCTGTATCCCTTGTGCCTCTCAGTGCCCTGCTCCTTTCTGCAACTGCCTGGCAGTGGTGGGAAGGTGCTTGGACATGTGCTGCTCATGGGGTAAAAATTCCCATGCCACCACTAGGGACTTGTCTCTGGATAGTTTCTCTTCCTTAAACTTCTGTTTATTCTGTATGCTTATTTGGATGCTTATTTTAATTAGTCAATGACTGTATCTCATGTGATTCCAGGGAAAGCCTGGCATATCCCAGTTTCCCCATCTATCCCTTATGATTTGGCCTGTAGGGGTGAAAAAGTGATTTTATGCAGGTTTGGGGGTTTTGTTTCATTTTATTTATTTATTTATTTATTTTAAAATTGTGAATGGCATCCATCAAAAATACCTGATACAGATGCAAAGAGAAGTTGATTTCTCTCCAAGTGAGACACCAAAACCTGTAGATGAGGAAAAATAGATCTTCAAACAAGTAGGGTGGGGATACAGTCAGATAGAGAAGTCCAGCACAGTATCCACAAGGTGATTACAGTATTTCTTCACTTTTGCATTGCTCCCTTTCCCCTCTTTCTGTCAATTGTTAATGGCTGGCTTACTTGTGCCACTGATTAATACCTTCCCCGTGGAATACTGTTGCAGTAAAAACATGTAAATATAAAGATGTAAAAATATACTGATTTACATGTACACATGTGAAAACATATTGGTTACTGTACTGGTGTGGAATGAAAGAGCCTCAAGTCCAATGCTTCACCTCCAGTGTTGAAGAAATATTACCTTGAAAGGAAAAAACACTCTTTGTACCTAATTGCAGACTGTTGAGGCAAGGGCGAGACATTACTCCTGAATTCAATATTAGCTTAGTAGCTCAAGTGTGAGGAGCAGGATCTCAAACAGCTTTATCTGTTTGACTTCATGGCTGTATAACCGTAAGCATTACAGAATTATTGGTATTGATGGCTGACTTCAAAACATTATTCTTCCAGTGTTTCAGCTGGACTATTGGAGAGGAGTTTCTATCCAGATGTTTTTTCAATTATTAAAAGTGCTCAAGTGTGTTATCGATTACTCTTCTAATAAAGGCAATGTGTGACCTATTGTTTAAGTCAATCTCTGATTTGCTGCCATGTCATGTTGCTCTTAAAAAATGTTACTGCTGAAAATGACTGCTTCTTTTTCTTGTTTTTATTTAAAGAAGCAATTTCTTCTGTTTGGGAAACACTGAGACATGTATTTACCTAGAGATGTGTTTGGGAAATACAAAATGATGTTCGATGCAGAGTACTTCCTAAAGTTGTTTTTGTTTGTTTGTTCTTTGCATAGACATTTAAAATGAATGTGATGTCTGCCTCACAGAGTGGCACCCATTTTACTAACACAGGCAAGTGTAGGGCAGCATAGAAGTAAACGTTTGCTAAACCAGTTTATTTGTTATACCGTGACATTCATGTAAACAAAAATACTCTCCCAGAAAATGTTTTCTTTGAAAACCTGCCAAAATTTATTGAATTCATCTGTCTTGACAGAGCACTTGGCTGAGATCAAATAAGTCCATACCTTGCAGTGAACAGCTGCAGCTACTTTAAAAGGAAGTTAAGCAAGCATGGGAAAAAAAAAAAAAAAAAACAACAAAAAAAAAGAGGAATGAAAAATAATATCAGGGGAAAAGTAATTAGCCTGATACAATAAAATCTGCAGTGATTCAGGACATAAAAAAGCGCTTCCACATTACAGCAGTGACTCACAGATGAGCTGAACGACTGACCAGGCCGCACCTTCCTTACGACTGCCCGGTGCGCCGCATCCGTATGGATGGAATTCCCGCCCGTTCCCAACAGCCGGCCTCTTCTTTCCTTCGCTAGACACTCGCCACGGGCGGCCCGCGCCACGGCACGGCCCAGACAGGCACCGCCTGGCAGCACCTGTGCCTCTCCCTGCCTCGCCTGGCCAGCTGGGGCTTAGGTGCCGGACGGGCCGCAGGTGTCCCCGCAGGCCGGCGGGTGTAACAGCGGCGGGCGGCCCCGGGGCACACGCCGGGGCGGCGGGAACCCGGTCCTTGCCTGTCGGGATCGCAGCTTTAGGGAAGGATGCGCACCGGGGCGCGGGCAGGCGAGCGCGGAGGTTCGCGCAACTCCCGCCCCTGCCGGGCGCGCCGCCCCCGCCCCTGCCCGGCCCCTTGCCGGCGATTGGCGGC